>JABUQX010086986.1:0-20401 GCA_015478945.1 Trachelipus rathkii
CTTCGAATATATTTTTCAGTGATAGAAAGCCAAACGCAGAAGTACGGTAGAAGTAGGCGATTTAGAGCATCGAGTGTATAGGTGGTAAAACAACATGCGATGAAATTAGATTGCACCATTCAGAAAATGCATCTAGCCGATCTATTTAAAAAGTTCCAGAAAAGGCCCCCTTGGGGCTGCCGCCCTTTTGGAGAGAACTAACCTCCGAATAACGGTCTTAGTGTGAAATTCGTCTGCACTGACCTTAAAAACGACTAAACTGACAACGTTCAAGAGCTTGAGAAAAAACCATGTTGCATAATGTTGCTTGAACATTTGGCACATTGATAGAGCAACATTGCGTTGCAACATTTTCGCGGTTAGTTGTCCACATCGCCCTTACTCATAATAATAATTGAGTAGTAATATCGTTATTTCACTAAGTTACGTAATGATATAGTATAGGTATATGGGTCGTATAATACTATATTATAGTTATTAGTTAATTATATATATATATATAGATATATATATATATTATTATAGGTAATTATATACTTATATTTATATATAATTTATATATATATATAGTTATTATTATATATATTATTATATATATTATATAGTATTAATATATAGGGTTGTTAAGAGATAAAAAAATGGTTTGTTTAAAAAACAATAAACCATTGTTTTTTAAATAAACCAAATAAACCAATGGTTTTTTTGTTTTTTTGGGGGGTTTTTGCTATTTTTTGATGAGTTTAGATTGCGCTATTTCAGGTCTAAGATTTTTAATAATATTTAAGGCAAAAATCACTACTGGAAGCTGTTATACACATGTGCTAACGTCAGAAGTTTTTAAGCTAAATTTTTTTTTAGATTTCTTTATTTCTTCAAATTCTTCTTATTGTTAACTGGTATAAGAATATATTATAATTTTTTTATTGAGTTTTTACATAATCACTAAGTAATACTAAGAAGGGTATGATTATAATATATAATAACTCTATCTGAAGAAAATGGTTATAACTTTTATTTTTCAAGAAGAAAAAAAAAAAAGACGAGATTAAGAGAAAGTTATTAAATTAACTATATGGATATACTAAATTGAATTCTTGATTTTACCTTTAGTATTTGAATACTAGGAATACTATAGTATAGTAGTATTTAATATATATATTGAAATATCATGTAGTACGGGTTATATATATATAGCTAGTTACGGTAATATATATATATAAAGATGTACTTTATTAAGTTGATATATACGTATATATATATATATTATAGAGAGGAGTAGAGAGAGAGAAGAGCGAGAGAGAGAGAGAGATTCATCATTAAAAGTCGAAACTGAAATTATCATTAAGAATTTTTATACAAAAACTAATTTCCTTGCTTTAGCTGTTCAACCTATATTCTAATGTTGCTGGTGCGCACAAGTGCAGAGATTGAAAATACCTTTCAATCAATTAGCGTAGTCTGCATGAAGTTGTCCTGACATTATAGTGACGTATTACTTATGTTGTCAGTATATGAATCTGCTCATCTATTTTTCTTTGGAGATCTGTACGGCAAGATGAGGAGTCTGCTGACAACAGAGACTGTTCATCAAATAGGTAACTTTTATGAATAGATGGAGAATTATGCTTATTTTATTTCATAAATTCCAGCAATGCTTTTGTATCTCAAGCCTTTGGAAGCTCGCGTGGTTGATATCTTGGGTTTTGTAAAATATATGCCAAATAAGTGACGCTTCTGTTACTGGCCTGATGATAGCGTCTTTTTACTTTGTTTTAAATGCTGTGATCTGTTGGATAGGATTGGGTGGATCTGAGAGAGCTATTATCTCGGCTAGCTCGCATGCAGTTCTATGGATTTTTCCAATATAAACATCATTACTTAGTTTAACCCAGTCATTGCCTTTCTTAAGCTTGGTTGAGATGCTGTGGGCGCACACACATCCAGAGGCATAATGAATTTTTATTAAGGTAATCTTTTGAAATGTGGCATCGATGGGGTACGAGAAATTGATAATCTCACAGAGCTCGAAATCAAGATGTCATGGTTTTAAACATGTTAAAATTTCAAACTACTTATTATAGTATGTACATTATATAGTGTGATATATATATATATATATATATATATAGATTACTAATGTATATTAACGTAGTATATATAATATAGTATTATATATAATATATATATATATATATATAATATATATATATATATATATTTCTATAATCATTCTCACAATAATATAAAATCAGCAGAAAATTTTTTATTGCCTTTCAGTTACTCTTCCGATTGAAAAATTGAGAAAACTAGGAGCTGCTAAAGAGAAAGCATTATAATTAAGTTTTTTAATTTTTATGCATGGTTTTTTTTATGGTTTAAACATTGGTTTTTTTTATGTGGTTTAACCAAATGGTTTAAACATCCCACCTATATATATTTGAGTAGCTATATAGTTGATATGAGTATTATTATATAATATTATATATAATATATATATATATATATACAGTAAATTTCTTTTTCTTGCATTTGACAAAGCAAAGTCACCGTGTGTATCAATGATAAAACTGCTGAATTGGACATGATCATTAATATTAATGTCGTTAGCAGATCCTGATGTTCAGATTATGCATGTTTCATTGGTTTTTGACAAATGTTTAACATAATTTTATGGAAGTGCTTGAGTCTCTCGCAGCTTTAAAGTTCATGTCCCCACATATTCAGGATTGTTTGATTTAATGTATTAAATCCTTCTCTAATATCTTCTTCTGTAGCATCTAATTTTGTTAAAAAGGAAAATCTTTTTGGCAGCATCATTGTCTACTGATGCTCTTTGTGCCAAATTTGATTTAATGCATCCATCACAGGTATAGATGTTTTGATTCTGAACTTGTCTCCTTGGCGAAGATTCTCTAAAGCATCATCTTCGCATATAAGCCTCCTTTTAGATATCTTCCTTTCTTATAATCAACATCAGCCAATTTGTCCTTGCTTGTTTGTCAAATAATCAAATAGATTTCTGGAACCTTTACAAAAATCCGAAGTGAGCATATAATTACTACTAACCCTAGGCTAATTTTTGGATAATGCAGTGACTGACTAACCTGTGAAATTCATCCAGCAAATAACCCCACAAATATAACATTATATAATTGCTTAGTTCTCCATTTTATTCAAATCGTTTTTTGGCTTTTAGTTCTTGTTTCACCTTCTCTGTGCTAATATACCCATGAAGCTGCAGGAAAATATTTCAAATCGTAAATGTCAGTATTGCAGTTGTGGCCGTTGAATGAGGCTTGCCATCTAGTCTTTTGACAAAGACTTTTGGAATTTTTGATTGATCTTGAGAATGACACAGCACTGCCATCTATGTGTAGTAAGCTGAAAAGAAATCCATATATTTTTGAAGCATTCGCAAAAAGGTGTTTTTACCGCATCTAAGCAGGCAGTTTAATTGCTGCTCTCCACACAGATTCAACGAATGCCTGCACTGGGATATATATTAATATATATAATATATATATTTATATATAATATATATATTATATATTATATATATATATATAATACTATATAATATATATATATATATTATATAGATATATATATAATATATATATATATATATTATATATATTATTTAATATATATATATATAGCATGATTTATTAATTTTTTTTAAATTTCTTGTGGCATAAGCTTATATTGCGCAGACATATTGCAGCAATTTGTATGCTGGCCCATACGGACACTTACTAAATTTTATTTTCCACATTCACTTGTAAGGTAATCATGTACATCTTATGAGAGTACTTTCCCCCAGTAATGACTACTATCTCTCTAGAAGGTTTAAAAACGGTTCAATAGGGCCATTTCCTTGTGCGAATACCTTAAGCATAACAAGTGAGTCAGAATCTACATGGGATAGGTATGAATGTGAATCTACAGATAAACTTGAGATATCCTGCTGTTTTTTTAAATCATGTCAAAATTGATTTACATTATATCTATTTTAATTGCTCATCCTAATTTTTTTGGAACCATTAATCACCTCGGGCTAAGCTATTGATTTCTCTCTGAATTTGCTAGTTCCGCCACTGATCCTGTCTTCGTTCGCCTGTCTGGATCCTGCTTCCATAATTTGGGTTTTGGATCCGGTCAACCCTCCTTTTTTGATGAGTTGAAGCTAAGGCTAAGAGAGGCTTATAAAACTGTCCATACTTTCTGACTCCTTGACCCTCTTTCTCTGCGATGTGACGTGACGTTGGTGCCATATCTCTTTTCTATAGGTATTACTACAACGGCAGGATGCTCGAGAAATTCGCTTCGGCATTCCTCACACTGGCGTGCCGCCTCGTAAACAAGAGGTGCGGTTCTCCACATGAAATTGTTTGTGAATATTGGAGACTCGTCAAGATCACTCGTTTGTGGTCAGCATTGCCCTCGTTTGCCTGGCTACGTCTGCTTTGTGGAATCTTGCCTTCCTCTATTTTCCACTCCATGTATTTAAATCCTCCTCTATTGTAAGTCCGGCGTCTGCGCCCACCTGAGGGAGTTAGGTAAAGGACAGGGTGGGTTGACTTGAATGTAATTTCACTGGTTTTGTTTTTTCTTTTTGTAATTGTTTTTCTTGTTTATTTTTATTTTATTTTATTGGTTTTATTAAATTCTATGTATATGTAATATATATACATAAATTGCTAAAAATATATATTATGTTATTTTATAATATATATATATTATATATTTGATATATTAATATATATATTATTATAATATATATGAATATTTATTAGTGAATGAAAGGGAAAGTGAACAGTATGATTTTTTTTTTGTTTGTTTGTGTTTTTTTTTGTTTTTTTAGCAGCTCAAGGTGTCCTTCTCCCGGGCAAGCCTATTTCAAGGAAGGGGTGTTAAAATCAACAAAAATTCAACTACATCACAATTAACGCAGATGAGCCACAGACGCGGCTTAAAAGTGGAGGGAGGATTGAATTGAAGTAGAGAAACACAGAAGAAGATGGAAGAGATTCCAGAACAGAGGTGGGCCAGGAAGGAAGGAAGGACCGCGCGAACTAGTCTGGCAGTTGCTGATATCTAGACAGATGAAAACTCATGTGCGACAACAGCACTCTGTGTGCTACGAGGGAGCGTTCTTAAGGTGGTGGCACGCGAGTGGATAAGTTCCTCGAGCACTTGCCGCTCGGTACTATAGAAAAGAGATAAAGCAACTAACATCGCGCGCCGCAAATATAGAAGGTCAAGTGAACTAAGAAAGAACTAGGAACAGTGTTGATAAGGTGCTTTTTGCTTGACGTCGACCGCTCCTCAAAAGCCGTCGGGTGAAACCTCGAGGCCCCAGCAGATATGAAGAGCAGTAACTCATACAAATGGCGGATGAGGCGCTGTATAAACTGGAGTAAGTGTGAAGAGGATAAAAGTCTCGCAGTCTAAACAGAATCTCAGTTTCTTTGAGGCCCGCCCTAGCAACCGTTTGGATGTGAGGTTTCCAAGACATTTTTTTGTTTTATGTTAAGGCCAGGATGTTTTTATTGTCGACAGGAGAGACGAGAAGAACGTCGAAGAGATAGGATCAAGTTAGAGGGTGGTCTTAGAAGAGGGAGCATTTGTAGAGTTGAGTTTTTAAGATTGAATTTCACAAGGGTTTCAAACGACCCGACCCGGAAATTCGTTATCGCCAGATTCAGCGAGAATTAGAATCCGGCATATTAGAAGACGAGAGGTCAATTCGTAGGAAGTAAAAGAAGGAGCAGGATTGAAAGATGAGTTTGAAGAATGAAGGGTCGAGTCCATCGGCATTGAGTGAATAGAGTTGAGTGGGCAGGTGAGAAGATTCATTAATGAAAAAGTAGATGAATAAAGTAGGAGATAAGGACAGAACCCTGAGGAACACATATTGGAAGAAAAGGAAGAAGGTAGTCGCCCATCAACAACAGCCGATATTGAGCGATTTGAAAAGAAGCTAGACATAAGTAAGTAAGCAAAGAGAAGGAGGAAAACCCAAAGGAAGGGGGAGCTTGAGAGCAGTGACGCGTGCATACGCCGGCAAATGCTTTGGATAGTCAGAGCGCCCACCGCGGACGCAAAGCTCGCCGTAGTTTTTCCTAAGGCGGGTAAAACCAATAAAGTCATTAAGATATGGAAGTATTACTCGCAGTAGACACCCGCCAGCTCAGAGAGCCGAAAGCCGTACTGGCGATCGGAAAGAAGTGGAATGAGATTCAGATGATCTAAGAATGAGAGTTGCGAAGAGTTTCAAAGATCTTTTAGATAGAATAAAGGTAAGAGCTATAGGGCGATAGTTGAGAAGGATCAGAGCCGGCTTTTTTTTCGGAATGGTTGAGACTGTGCGTGGCTTCCAACTGAAGGAAAGTTGCTAGTATTGAGACATAGAGAATATTGTTGAAGACGAGGGGACGGGATAGCACGGAGCACACTCCTAACTCGGGAGGAATGCCGGCATCAGCGGGCCACCCGCCTTCGCTAAGCTGTATGAGTTCGTAGATTTCAGGAGCGCATGCACCCGATCGAAACTGTAATGCAGCGGAAGGCAAAGGCATAGGACACCTGAGGGAGAAGAAGGAGGAGGAGGAGATGCCAGAATCGTCCAGGGTTGTGTTAGAGGAAAATAGGAGGCCAAAGAGATTGGCGTTTTCAGTTGGAGAATTAGCAAGAGAACCATCCAGATCGAATAAGAGAGGAAAGACAGATTTACGAAGTTGTTAGAGATGTTTTTGGCAAGAGCCAGATAAGATTTGGTCCAGTCGAGGAGAACCAAGGAGGTTAGCAAACTTTCGTTTGATGAAAGCCCGCTTTTTTGCCTCGTCGAGTATCCCTGGAACGATTTCTAGCATAATCAAAATTAGCAAAGTGATAGGAGAATAAGAAGTTTTCCACTTCCGGATACGCACTGTCTCTAGCCTGAATGTCCCGAGAACAAGCACGATCGAACCATGATTATGAGGAGAGAAAGATTTGTTTGAAGAAGGAATAAACTTGCTCATCCCCATCACGATTACAGCTCGCACCTATTCGGTCAGAAGTTGAAGCGTCACCAGAGACAAAGCAGTCACGCCAATTATAGGTTAGGCGTAGGACAGCAACGCAAGGCCCCAATCGGCCCGATCAAAGTGCCAGAAAAAACGTGTAGGGCAGGATGGAGCTGTTGGAGAGAAAGTATTAAAATTAAGAGATATAAGGTTGTGGTCAGATTTACCAATAGGAGCGAAGGTGGTGTATTTATAGAGAGAAGGACTAGTGGTGAAACATAGGTCAAGTGTGTTCAAGAATTGGTTGGGACGATCGGAATGTGTGTGTGGGTTTTTTAATTAGTTGCTCAGATCGTTGAGAATGCTATATGATTCAGCTGCTCCGCCACGCTAATCAGTATTTGCAGAGGACTCAACATTCAGTGTTTGTGTTAAATTGAAATACCCTAAATAGAGGACCTCAGTATTCTGGATGAGAAGATGTTACAGTCTCGTGAGAAGTAGTTAAATTTTTCAAAAAAAGGCGTGAAAATCTGTTCTGTTGGGAGAAAAGTAGCAGAAGCACAAGATTATTGTAGTAGAAGGAAGAAAGATTTTAAGCCAAAAAAAAACAAAACAAACAAACGTGAAATCAGGTTAAAATTATTCACACTAAAACCTAAATTTAAAACCGTAAATGTTAAAAAGCTAAATCGTATTAACAGTAAATATGTAAAAATATGATATAAAATCTTAGAAGTTAAAAACTTAAAAAGCTCTTGCACCCCTACAAATTCACGAATTAAAAAGTAAATAAAATTGATTTAACATTTAAACCTAAATTTAAAAGTTGAAAGTGACAAATAATAAAAATCAAATTTTAAACACTGTGAAGACGAAATTCAAAATTCATAAACAGTATTAACTTTAAAATAAACCTACGGGTATATCATATATATATAAACAAAAAGGAAGAAAAAAGTTAAAACTAGGACTTATTTTTTAAACCTGTATCGTCGAACATTTATTAACTAAAACGGATAAATGGTCATAAGTTAGTAAGATTTTATAAAATTCTAAATAAAAAAAAAAAGTTTGAAAAAACATACACACTTTATTAAGCACAGCACTACATAAACACAATAAAAAAGATATAATTTAATTTTCACTGAGAGCATATTCAAGCACGTCTTCACACCACGAAACCTACACACACTATATGAACTTGTGTTGGTGAATATATATATATATATATATATATATATATATATTATATAGTTATATATATATATATATATATATTATATTATATATATATATTATATATATATTATATATATATATTATATATAATATATATATATAATATATATATATATTTATATATATATATATAGTATATATAATTATATATTACTATATATTATATATATATATATATATATATATATATATATATATATATATATATATATATATATATATATGGGTCGGTGCTGTGTGGGGCAGGGGTTGGTGCGGTGCTACGCTGGGCTGAGAGGGGCAGGGCTAACGCTAACGAAGAATAATAAAAATAAAGAAATAAGCATAAAATGAAAATTAATAATAATAATAATAGATAATAATAATAATAATATAATAATAATAATAATAATAATTATAATAATAATAATAATAATAACAGCGTTAGTCAGTTCACGTCATGCAAAACCTGTTTCGATTTGCCCATCTCGCTTAGGCCTAACTTCGCTCGGATTGGAAGCCGCAAACGGCGTAACCGCTTATTTCACCTTGCTTTCTCGGGGGGAGTACCTAGAATGCAACTCTAGCGACTTGAAAACTCACCGGTAATCAGTTTAACATACCAATAGAACATATACAGCAAGTTTCATTACGATTCTCAAACCGTCTTGGAATCGGCAGGCGAGCCGTTATCCATAACTATTCATATATATATATATATATATATAATATATTATACTATATTATAATATATATGATATATATATTATATATATATATATATATATATATATATATATATATAATTTATTTATTATTTTTTAAATATATATATAATGTATATTTATCTATATTATATTATATAGTATAGTTTTACACTGGTTTTTAAAATGATACAAGTTTGCCGAGCTTCTAAGTTCTAACTTTTAAGGGTAAAAAAAAAATGCTTTGTTCCTGTTCATAGGCGCGGCTATAGGCGCAAAGAATTGGCTGTGCGCCTTTGCTTAGTCCGCCTTTTTAAAAATTGTTGCGCCTATGCGCCTTTGCGCCTACGAATTGATAGTGCGCCATAGGCGCATAGGCGCATAGGCGCAACTCGGTGGCGCAACGCCCAGCTCTGCAATTTTAATATAATTCATAATTACAATAATACTTTCCTAAAATATTTAAAACAGATTCGATTTTTCGGTTTTATGCATGTTATTTCTAGTTTTATTAATATTTTTTTATTATTATTTTCAAGATGAAATATATTTTATGTAATTATTCTAAAATAAAAAAAAGTAAAGACCTTTAATAGAATTCCAATTTTTTTTCCGGTATACTTCAGTCATCAACACGATTACCTCGTTATAAATTACCAACAGGAACGTTGTCAAAATTATTATTATTTGATCATTTATTTATTTTATTATGTGGATTCATATTTCAAATGTTTATTCTTGTCTTTTTTAGTATATTTATTTAAACATTATATTTAAAATATAATTAAACGTAAATTAAATATCGTCTGTTACTTATATCTCGCGACATCAGAAGAAAATTTAATATTCACAAAACGAATTATAAATCTCAAGATTTCTTCATGAATTTTGTTCATGTTAATTAAATTTTCATAATTCAAAAAACATATCGTCTGGCCCCCAATGCCTGGAAGGAAAAGAAAGAGCTTAAACTTTTAGGTGTGTTTTCCAAGACGTCACCGCGATACCGAAGACGCGACCGTGATACGCGATATTTGATGGAGACTGAAACCATCAAAATGTTTAATTGCAATCACAAGGCAGTGCTTCCTAAAAAGAAACCAACCGTCCTCTATTGCCTGTCATTTCCGTTGAGAGTAGCCCTTCTCAACCCTATATAACAAGAATAAGTTGGTTGATGTTCGCCTTGAACGTGTAAATAACTCGGATTGCTTTTATAATAACTGTTCTTGATCCATATTTTTTTTTTGGGTTATGGAGGTAAATGGCCTCCAGTTCATGTGATAAAAGCAACTCGTAGGTCCATTATATATTTTGTCCTACAACGTCAAGCAACATGCGGTGGTTTCAATCCCAGAGAAGGCTGTAATTTCTTTATGTCTGGCACAATGCTTTTATTTAATATGTTTCCTTTATCTTTAGATTCAACAAGAATTTATAATTTTAAGCTGATTATTTCATATTTTAACAATATTTATAACCATCATAAAATATAAGATAACGAGAATAGCGAAACATGAGCCCTGGTAAACCACCTGGTTATAGATATGTTCCGCCTTTTTGTTAACCGTAATACCCTCGGGTTATTGCTTATAACTGTTCTTATATTAGAAATACTCCAACCTTATTTTGTGGTTCAAGAGGATGTAACTCTAGATTTGTATAGCAAAACTACCGGTCCTAGCAATCAACCCCCTCACTGCAGCATACAAATTAGACAGATTGGTTTCACTCCCCAAGAGTAACTCAACAAGATGCATTCCGTTAACCTTTCTCATTATATATTAAATATAATTATATTTTAATTATATTATATTTTATTATGAATATTACTCTTATATATTATTATATATAATATATTATATATATTATTATATTATATATATTTATTATATAATTATATATATAATAATATAATATATATAACTAATATAAATAATTATCAATAATTAAATTAATTATAAAAAGAAATATATATTATCATAATAGCTACATTAAATACCATAAATATATTTTATATTCCTTTTCTACCCTCATTGAGAGCCTATTATAAATGTAATGTCAATATAGATTTGTTACATCTTATATAATAAACTATGATATAATATATAATAATAATTAAAATATAATATTAATTAAATTAAATATATTAATTCATATATAATTAATTAATATAAATTAAATAATCCAATCCAATATATATGAAATAATAATAAAATTTATTGTCTATTAATAAAAAATAAATAATTATTATTATTAGTTTTAAGTCCACCTCTCATGAATGGTATTATGATTAGTATAGATTTAGATAGATATTCTGTGCCTATGATAATGTATAGTTATAGGATATAACACATTATTTTTGAATAAATAAAGAATAGCACCGAAATATCTAGACATGTTTATCTTTATTTTTGAGACTTTCCTACTGTTATCGACCTTAAAACTGGTATAACAATTATATGGAAACCTGAGGTCCCAAATTAGAGGCTTTTCAACCGAGTGGAAATTCGTTAAGTGAGGGAGGAAGATTATCCTTTTTTTTTAAAGTCTTCCAACTTTCCCTCATAAGATTACCCTTCCAGAGGTCTTTGGATATGTAAGTCAGAATGGATAACCACTATACCACCGTCTACTTCAGCGGTAGTCCCTCTCTCACTGGCATATGCATATACGTGGTGCCTCTGCCGTCAGTTATAAACCCCTGACGTATAGAGTCTATATACAAAAATTATCAGATCGTAAGAAAATGTCGACGATAGGGCATCCACACCAAAATAGTTTAAATCCTTATTGGGTCCTAAATCAAGGTTCGCTGCGCCGTCAAGAAGGACGATTAAAGGTCCTTTTAAATGGTCTTACAATCACCGATACCTTATGGAAGAGCCTTATAATTTAAGCGGCCTTTTGAACAAAAGGAGGTAAGAGAACTAGTTCACATCTTCTAACTACTGAGTGAGAGACTTTTCAACTTACACTAACTCTAGTTACAATTAAGTTGTACTTAATATATAGTTTATAAAATAAATCCCTCCAAAATAAATAATTTTTAGAGGATGATGAAGAGGTGGGGCACTAATACCTACACGATAATTTAAAGATTTAATTTATATATTTATTTATATTATGTTAATATATCCAAATACTTTTATTATTATTAATTTTCTAATATGATTATTAACTATCTATAGTCTAATGGTTTATAGAATAAGAATGTATAATTTTAAAAGCAGTAAGTAATAAAAATTGGAAATATGAAAGAGTATAGAAATGGGACACCAGAAATACTTATTTTTAACGTTATTATTTAGATACACCTAATACCTTAAACGTGATTTAAAGTTTGAATACAGTAAACATTGAGGACAATAAAATGAATAGATATATTTTATAATAAATTAAAAGATTCGGGGAACGAAAATCCCATGTCACTCATCTTTTCCCCAAGTAAACCGAATGGGTTAAAATATAATTAATAATAAGCCCTTACCTGCCAGGGAACGTTGCGAACCGAGGAATGGTAAGTATTAATATTTATCACTTTCCCCGATTTCTATAAATGAACCATCTAATGTGATATGACAATAATACTTTATATTTATAAAAATTAAGCAAAACAATTTCAATTATATTTAATTAACATATACTAATATAACTACCAAATGAGACATACATATTCCTTCTAACCAATAATTATCTTACCCCCATAATAAGCTGCGAATCGGTTTTTATAAACCAATGATCCGTAACTAATATTTAGGAATAGGTCAAGCTGAGTAAAAATAGAAACAGATAATTACAGATACAGGAGATAATATCAAATAATACATAACATAATCTTAATAAGATATATATATATTAAATATATTTAATAAATAATAATTCATAATTAATTAATATTATAATTATAAATATAATATAATATAATAATAATATAATTAATATATATAAATTAATTTTTTCCTCTAGTAAAGCGCCAGAGTAAATATAAAGGTGTAAACGTGAGTTTTGATGATATATCTTCATAACTATCCGAAAGACACAATAGTAACGTATCAGCTAAGTCAGAAGTAAAAAGTTTATCTTTCAGGTGTAGGAAAGGTTCTTCTTCAATCATATCGAAAAATGGTTCTAGAATAAGCAGCGATAGATTCTCAACTCACGATTCAAAGGAATAATCTATACATATTATTTTTGCTGATGTCTAGGTATAGAAAGTATTTAGTACATATGCTACCAACTTCATACAGTTACTTATTATAAGGTTTATGGTTATTAAATATATAATTAATTAATAATATTATTAATTAATTCTTATTATTTAATTATAATTATTACATTATATAATATTTTTTATTATTATTATATTATTTATATATACTAATTTATATATAAATTATTATTATATTATTATTATTATAATTGATTTTATATATACAATCATGTGGGTTAATAAAATAACATAATTACTTTTATGCATTAAATAATCTTCAATACACTTGTAAATATAATTTTCAATGCATTTGTAATTATTTTAACTTTTATTTTATTTCTATATAAAGTATTTTAAATAAAATTATATTTATATTATTATTTATAATTATTATTATTATATATTTAATTATTAATTATTATTATTAAATTTAATTATACTTGTAATCTGAGAGGATTAAATTAAAAAACATATATTAATTTTAATTAAATCAAACAGCGAAGATGTAAATTTTAACATACAAATATTTCATTTTAAAATATTAATAATTTTTAAAGATAAGGCATTGGAGACATACGCACAACACGCTCATAACTTGATTTTAGTACTGTATATATTACTACGCTCTGCGTAGTGTTATCCTAAACATTTTTTTGCTTATTAATTCTTTTTTATGTATTCAATGTTGAATATTATTTTTTTTATTATTTTTTTGATCTTATATGTTTCTTTTTATGTGGAGAAATCTTAATGTAAATAACACCCCTCCCCGCTAAGTGTTGACTTTCAAATCTCAAAAATATAATAACTAGTAGCACGAGTTATAAGAGAAAAGCAAAAAAGATTTTTTTTTTTTATAACTTAAAAAAAAAAAATTGTACAACTAAATTAGATATTGCTAGGAATTGTGGAATAGTTTCCCTAATTTCTTCAAACTCTTACTTTATTAATAGATCCCATCAAATAATGTTAGAGCTTGACCGAAGCTGAAATTTTGCATTTTGATCCAAATTTAATAATTATTTAGCATTTTATTAGTTTTTGTCATATTCAATATTGCAAGAATTTTATGGCGTAGCTATATTATAGTTCTATTATTGGTATATTTTTGTATAGTATATATTAACATAGTGTCCGAAAAATTTCGAGCCTATATTGTTCACTTGTATATTATTACAGCATCTGAAACTAGAAATCCATAATATATCGGGCCTATAGAACGCGGCCATTGAGACTTTGCTGTAATCAATAGTTATTCTTCTAACCCCAGAATTAAAATTGTAAGTTTTCCGTACGTTTATTTCCTTGATAGTAAACTAAAACAAATTAATTGATTACAAATTATTAATGAATAAAAAAGTACAGTCGAAGACTTCGAATATTAAAGATAGAAGGTCATATAAAACTAAAACAGCAAAAAGTTACTATCAAACTTGCAACACAAGAAAGAAATGCACAACATTATTTGTCTGCCAGTATATAAAAGCCCCTATTCATAAAAGACAGACTATTTACAAGTTCCTGACAACTGGCTTATTTTGAAAAAATACATGAAATATAAAGAATACTCTCTAAAGTAAATTAAATTCTACAAGCACAGTTAAGAAGAAGACTTGAGAAAATTAAAATCTATGATAAAGAGAAGGCCAAATAGCAAGAAAACAAAGTATTTTCTAGCAAGAAACTCAAAGTAAGAAAAGAAACTAGAAATATTCTACTGGGGAAAAAAAACGCAGCGTTTTGGTCACAGTCTTTCTGTATATCATTAAGTGCCCTTAAGACACTAAGTGTACTTAAGGTCCTTTTGTTGCTCATCGGGGTCAAGCAGCCAACGAATCCCTTCGACAGTTCTAGTAAATTATGGCGTAATCAACATACTTATAATATTTGGAATCAAAAGCCGAAAATCATCATCAAAAAAAGTTACTAGGTCGCGAATGGCGGCTGTAAATGGTTTTATAATTATTTAATATTATTTTGCTCAATGTTTTGCGACACGTAATTCCTTTTTCCTATTATTTCTACACCCAAAAGGCCGCAATCACCCCTTAACCTGTGGTACTCAAAGTCCTGTGCCAAAGAGTGGCTAGACCACGTGGGGGTCCATCTTCCGGACATCTTGTCCCAGGTTTTTTTAAGTCCTCGGGTAAGATGCATCTTTCTCCTGGGGAGGAGAATCATCCACTCCCTTACCACTCGGAATGAACCTAACCCAATCTCCCTCGAGAGCCCTCCTCGCCCTCTCTCTTGGACTTCTTATATAGGAGGGTTGGAGCCGGGCGTTAGTTGCTTACCAGGCGACCTCATATATGTTTTGAAAAAGAGGGAATCTCTTACTATCCGGGGTTGCAAAACGTCCCCCGCACCAGGATTCACATGTCACACTTTCACCATGTCATCGCGAGTAGACAACATGCCTTCACCCCTCTCTCAAAAATGAATTTAATCCCAATCGATAACTTTTAGACCATTTTATCTTAACAAACAATAAATAAAATAAGAAAAATAATAATGGCACTAGTATCACGAAATTCCTCCCCCACCACAACATCAAATCCTCTGTTACGGGAGAGGAGACTTCTTGGAGAGAAGCGCGATCCTGGAGAATTCAAGAGAGGGGGTGCGTGATATTGAATACACACATCAACGGCACCAGTCGTGCGCAATAAAGGATTCAGAGAAGAGATTTCCAAAACCATTTGCGACCTTGCGTGGAGAGAAAGAGTATGTGCGGGGTGTGATTAACAGAGAGGATAGCCAAAATTCTTGTTCCAAAAAAATGCACAAAGAGGCGTGGTGAAGAGAGTGAGTCTAAGTCTACCTACAGGGATAAAAGCATGGAGCAATAAAGTGGTTTAAATTGTTTCCTCTTGTTTTTATTATTTTTCCCATAATTTTATATTCCGTATTGTAAATTTAAGGTTTATAGTACAATACAGTTCACACAAGATTCCAACAAATGTGTTCATATGGACTGAAAAATAGAATTTCCAGTTGGCCCAAATTTGTTGAACAAGAAGGATAAAAAACCGCTTATCATATAAAACCTTTTAGGTAATAAAAACCAAAATTGTTTTTCCTTTTTAATACCATTAGAAAAGCACATGAACATTCTCCCGTCGTCTTTCCTATACTGAGAGAAGGTAGACACATAAGAGCAGATCTCTCAAGATAATGTACCTTGATCCAAGATGGTTGGCAATCTCATTCCACAACATAAAAAAGCAACGCATATTAAAGAGTGGTCCAACATTCTTTCTCCTTTGTGCATATCAGTTATATCCTACAATATAAAGTTTATTAACCCAACATCAAATCACTTATATATCCTACACTAATAAATAATACATACTTACTCATTAAGATAAAAATCCCAATCTTATCATAATTATTTCGGTGCATGATATCCAAATATATATAATATTATATATAAATTATGTTATATACTATATATTAGACCGCCTTTATCTCTCATAGCTAACAATATAATATATATTTTTAATCTAATATAAGATGTTGTACAAATTAAAATAAAATAATCTGAACGAAAATTAATAAATATAATATATTAATTATTATATATAGCTATTTTATATATATATATTTGAATTTTCTTCACTAAAAATATCAATAAAAAGAACACAGAAACGAGGTAAACGAGCTGCCCTAAATTAAAATAAATTTTGGGTAAGGACATTAATTCCGCGTTTCTAGGGAAATCACCTAACCTTAAAATCCTCTAACTAACCTTAACCGACAATAACCTAACCTGAACTTTAACTATAACAAAGCTAACCTTAAATAACGATTTTTCATAAATATTAACATAGTCCACATTACTTTATATAAAATGTCCAAATATATATTATTATAATATATATAATATATCACTCTCTATCCATTAATTTAAATACATATATATACTATCTATATTAAATCTTATCTTGTGGAATTATATTTTTTGGTTTAATAATTCTTTATATACTTAATTTGTGAGTCTAATATTTTGAATTTACTTGTATATTAACAACAATTGTAAGTATAAATATTTACTTAAAAAAATCACTTCTGAATTCTATTTTTTAAAAGCTTAGATTTTACGATAGTTGATAATAAAAAAGGATGGTATAAATATTATTTCTTTAAAATCATTAATTTAGGTGAACTGAATTTTAAAAATATATTCATATCTTTACCCTCCTTTTCTTATTTATACTGGTTTTAAATTAAGCTTTATATCTATATATTAATCTATATATAATCTTACTATATATATATTTTTGTTATATTCATATATATAATACTAATATATTAAATATAATATACATATAACTAATTATCATACTTAATAACATATTATTATATATATATATTATCTACTATATATACCATATATATATATAAATAACTATATAATATATAACTCATTTTATACCCTAACCTACTATTATTATTTAATATAATAGTACATTTATGGAACATTATCAACTTTATGACAGTCCCTATCCATATACACGTAAAGTTTTTATATATTCTAAAGTACACTTATTACGACTTTATTTTATTCTTTTATTTCAAATTATTATTTAGCTTACATGATATTGCATTCGAGAATAAACAATTTTCATTGAAAGTAGTAAATATTTTGAGGAGCATGGTTTACTTAAGGTCCGTCATTTTTTTTCTAAATTACTAATTAATCCTAATTATCACCTAATTAATGATAAGATATATTTCATCATGTATAGTTAAATTCATTTCAAATGTAGTTCAAGAATTTTTTAGAAATATAAGAAAATAAAATAAAATTAGGGTATTCAGATATTATACAGTATATATATATATATATATAATTTAAATAACTTATTAAACTAAATAATAATTATATTTACGAAATTTATTATTAATTAGGTAATAATGAGGATTATTTACTAACTTTATAAAAAAAATAATTAAAAAAGCAATATGTGCCTAAAAAAAATCCAAAAATAATCAAAAAAATCAAAAAAATCAAAAAAGTCAAAAAACAAAAAAATCAAAAATCGATTTGTTTTTTTTTTAAAAAAAGAAAAAATCCCCAACCCAATTTTAAATTTGAAAACTAGAGGAGCAACAAAAATTTCGATTCACTTCTTTTAAAAATTTTAAAGTAAGGAAATATAGTTTTGAATTAAATTAAAAAAAATAGGAGTGATTGGCGGAGTTTTGTGAGGGGATATGGCTGTGGCCCACCTCAGCCAAGGGATGAACCCTACATTGACGAAACATCGATATGAAAAATTTCTTCGGATGAGTAATTGGAGCGGAGTACTTCTTTTTCCACTGTTTTTCCTTCTCTTACAAGATGCGAAATTTAATGACGTAATTCGCTTATAATGAAGATTTTCTTCGTGCATGGTGCCATGTACTGCTGGAAAGCAATATATAATGATCCCAAGCCCAGATAAAAGTAAAGGGTTGCCAAGACAGGCCTAGCAATCCGGTGATTTTAAACAATCTTTGCTCAAGAAACACCACCACCAGCCCGGACATTTAATCAAGACATATGAGAAACATGTGTTGGCTGCCCTTGACAGACAGTTTAATTTATACTTCTGAGACTGAAGAAAAATATTCATTATCTTTAATTATTATTTTATTATTATTAATTTTATATTAATTCATGTATTTTTTGATGTAATCTTTTTTTTTATTATTATTTATTTAAATTACTTTATTTTTTCATACTCATTTATTTGTTGTTGTTCCGTTGTTGTCTGTTTGTTGTTGAAATACGTTTGGAAATAGTTTTTTAAATTAACTTCTTTCCCGCACCTTCAGTGGGAAATAAATTAACCTGTACACGAGAGAACTATGAAGCCCACTCAGCTACTACTCCGGCCTAAGGCTCGCGGGCTACGAGTCGTTCCGGCTCCCGTCGCTATATCATATTTAACAATTGTGTGAGTTCTCCCTCTTATATTAATCTCTGAAACACCACCTATTATTATATCCACCGTTTTTAAAACAATTATACCTGAATTCGACCAAAAAAAAAAAAAAAATTCAGGCTTTGTTCAGTTACTAGATCAAAGGGCCCGAAAAAAAAATTTTTTTTGGACACCCCCACACAAAAACTCAAAGGAGCACGACTTTCGAGGTCTTCCGCAACCCTGATAAGACAAATGTTATTTCGTTATAGAAAATTTTTTTAAAGCCGACGGAGATTGAATTAAGAAAAATAAAAACACTCATATAAAATGAAAAGCATTTTTTTTTGTCATTTTTAAAAATATTTTCTTTTTAATCTAAATGAATAGATAACGAAATATAAACATTATTGATTATTTTTAAGATATTTACTTACTTTACGAATCTATTAAAGAACAAACGATAAGTTCGCTTCTTTTTTAAAACTTCTTGTTCACTTTATAGACCGGTTACATATACATGCTTTCTTCTCCGAGTATACGGATGGTCAATCTTCTTCGGATGAATTTGATATTTCTTCCATTGCTCAGCCTAGTTAATTAGGATTTTCACTTTCTTATTTAAACTTGAATCTCTTATTCAGCACACAAAACTATGCTAGCAAATAAATATACTCTAGATAATGGCAACGAACTTCTTATTTAAGAAGAGCTATGTTGTCATACTATAAATCTAATTGCAGGTGTTCTAATATGAAGCTGGAGAGAAAAATATCGACTCATACAATACAATGCAAATCTTTGTAGCTTCTTTTAAGTCTCTAAGTGTGTTTATACTGTTGTCTAATAAGTTGCCTTTAAAATATTTTAAGATCATGAATTAAACGCAAATAACGCTCACCTTTTTTCTATTTACTTTGCAAAACAGTACACAGTAAGGACCCTACTGAAACTAGTGTGAGTGGATGGTATGGGTTTTGTGGTTCTCTACCTCTGGTAGAGACCAAGCATCTTACTAGGCCCTGCGTTTTAACAAATCCCCTAAATATCCAGCTTCTAATGGCCGACCCGTCTGAGTTACTCTCATATTATCATAATAACATAATGTATCCGTTAAACTGGATCTCTCTCCTTCGAAAAAACGCGTAGGAAAACCTGTTACGATGATTTGTGCTCCTTTTAATAATACAATTTCAATTTATTTCTGTTTTTAGGTTTCGCAAGTTCAGAAACTTAATACTCGCCTTTCTTTCCTGTAACAACTCCATCTATTTATATAATTTATCTATTATATATATATATATATATATAATATATTATATATTTTATTCTATATATTATATA
>JABUQX010086987.1:0-7500 GCA_015478945.1 Trachelipus rathkii
TGAAATCGAACCATGGACTACCTAGTATACTCATATGTACGTAGTACATACGCTAGGGATCCGGTTCTATATTTTACCGAGCAGGAGGGTAATAATTATATATATATATATTATAATGAGGGTATTATTATTATTAATTAATAAATATATATATTTATATATTAATATATATTATAATATATATATATATAAATATTAATTAATATACTATTAATATATATATAAAATTATATATATATATATATATATATATATATATATATATTTAAATTATATATTATTATAAATATTTATATTAATATATAATATATATAATTATAATATATATATATTTAATATATAATATATTATTAATATTATATATATAAATATATATATATATATATTAAATATATATATATAGTATATATATATTATATATAATATAATATATATATATTAATATTTAATATTAATATTATATATATATTATATATATATATATTAATATTATATTATATAAATATAATATATATTATTAAAATTATTTATATAATATAATAATACTATATTATTACGTAATAGCTTATAAAATTATATATATAATGACGCTATATATAAATATTATAAACTAATAATTATATGTATGATATTATCAGTTAAGTTTAAGTATAGTCGAGTGAGGTTTAGGTACTTGTAAATTACAATATTAGTTTAATTTAATGTAATAAATGATGTCTTCACTATATAATTAATAGTATAATGTGGTACGTGTGTGATGTAGTAGGCAATTATATAAATAGTACCTCAGTGTATAATAACTCTCACGTATGTACATAGCTATTTATATGTTAGATATATTATTTTTTGTCTTTATCATATATAAAAATATTAATAAATAGCTTAATGAGTATATAGTATATAGAACAGTTATTTAAATACATGATAATTAAGTACTCAGTATGTAATGGTAATAATAATAGATAAATAGGTGAGTACTCTATTATAACATATTACAATATTATTATTTAAATACTGATTAGATAGTACGGACATGATTATGCGAAAATATATAAAGGAATACCATACTATTTAACGGGTGATTGGAGGCACCGATATCCAGACGCTCAACTATCCGGTAATCCGGCCTATCCGGCCCAGTTTTGTACTATCCGGTATCCGGCCGATATCATTGTTATCCGCCGGATACACCGGATAGTTAACTTCCCTATCGTGTAGGTCTTCAACCTATTGTTTTGTGGTTTTTGATAAATTTTCATATTATTAGTAGAAAAATTCCATATATACAATAAGGGTAAACTCCGCACAATAAGATGGAATAGTATATATGATATTACGGGGGTATCTCTATATTCGTATACTTTATATATACCGTAGGTGATATGAATATAAAGTGAGACATAGTGACTAATCATTAATAGGACTATTCCCCCCCATTAATTTAAGAGAAGGGTATCTCTCAGGTAACCCCCTAGTACTCTTAATTAGTATTGTAGGATATGTCTAGCTGGGTAGTCTATTCATTTCACGCTCACCTCCCTATATATTAATATACGGGGTTATGGATAAACATGATCCCCCTATCATCTTTATATTATATCCCCGTCTAGTAGTACTCTATAGGCCTATACCTATAAATTTTTCTTGCTAGTTTGGATTTTTTTTCTGATGTTCTTTTATAACTTATAGTTTTATATTTTTTTACTCTCATTTATTTGTTCATATCATTTAATAGTGTTCATCTGAGTGATCAGCACTAAACTAGTATTTCTTCTCTATGAAATTATTGGAGATGGTGAGACTACGTTTCCAATTAAATTATATGTTATTTAATATTATTAACTGCCTGTTCAGAAAAATTGTATAAGTGCCGAAAAAAGAATAAAAAATTGTTTGTATGTTGAACTCTTTTAATTCCGAGTTTAGAAAAATCTGAGCCTATTTTCAAAAAGCATTAATTCTCGATATTTGCTTTTAATATCTTGCTAATATTAACTTTTTCTCTAGCAAGTTTCAATCGTAAATTACATTGCATTATTAGTAAACGTTTCTGATTGTTTCAGTAATAAGGTGAATAAGATATGTGTTTGTGATTTACCTCTGTATAAAGGTATGACGGTGCGAGCCTCGCACCCTTTTCTTGTGAGATTCACATTCTCTGGTTTCACTGTGATAATTCCCTCGAAAGATATATTTTCTTATATATAAAAAAAAAGACCACTCACCAATATAATAATAATATGCTCCGGCTAAACAACCCACCATCATCTATATCGAGAAAAATCGTGAGATCATGTCCCCTTCCGGCTCCACCATAAAACCTTATCGATGGTTTCCAACGAAGACCCTTCCATTTTTGTTATAGGTAATTTATCTTATCATATAACGCTTTACGGCATAATAAGTTCTCTGCGAACCTATGATGTGTAATTATCATACACACTATAAAGTATACAAAAATATAATATGAGTAATATAATCAATAAGATTTATACTATGAAACTGAAGAGCTACGTAAAACATCCAACAATGAAGCAGCATGTTAATCCTAATATTGACAATTTACGCACGTATATAAAATTTAATTCTCTAAACGTTTTGAAAAGTATGAAATAATTAACTAAATAATAGCCAATTATCCACACATGCATATTCTTAACAGTGTTTATAAGCATTGTATTAATTTATACCTAACTATCAAATTAAATATATGCACATTCACAGAAATTTAAAAATAAAAAAACACTAAGGATAATTATTCTCACTAAATGTACCTATATATTATATCAAGCCTCAGTGATAAAATATATAAAAAGTGCAGTAATACAAATAATGTCGGGAGCATACAATAAACTTTGATAAATAATGCAATGTTGGAAATAAATATTCGTCTGCTATTATGCTATTAAGAAAAAGTGGTGATACGAATAAATGGCAAATTATCGAGATTATAACTTATAAGAACTTCGAAGAAACTTAAATATTTATACATCATATTGAGAATCGCCTATTAATACTTTACAAACTCAATTATCGATTATAGTAACTTATTTAGAAAAATCGTTACCACATTTAAAATACAGATATTATAAAAGAACCAGACACTTGATTATTTAATATAGAGACATGACATGATCACGATTGCAAAAGATAAATCCCGAATTTTTGATTTCTGTGAGTTGATTTTTGCCTAAGCCCAAGAGATCGATAGCTCGACGAGATCGGCCAAAAGCGTGAGAAAATTTGTGCTAGAGGTTGTACCTAAAAGTAAATTTTTGGTCTATTTAAAACCTTAGAATATCGCAGCAAATATGAAATTGGACGAGACAAGGCTGATTGACGAGCTGGACAGAGTGGGGATTAGGACAGAGAGGCGGAATAGATACTTAGGCATTCGCGAGCTACTAGGCAGGAGTTCTACCGCAAAGCGATATTTTTCAAAATTATCTCGGGCAACTCCGCAATCTCACGGCAACTTGTAGTTGTGAGATACTGACCTAAATGCGCGAAGTGCGGGACTGAATATCGTGCCCCCGCCTCTGTCCCTCGCGCCCCATCCGACCCCTCTGAGATATGCTCATTTAAATTTCATTTTTTATATAATTACTAATAAAAATTATTAAATAAAAAAATATATCTAACTATAATAAATTTTGCAATTATTAACCTCTATAGTATAAATAAAAAATAAAGTCACTAATAAGCTTTGATGGTAGTAATAATACTTTCACGCGATCTTTTTTCTTAATTGTAAGTTATTTTTCAGCACATAATCAATATAGTGAACTAACTGAGCTGGGCTGCTTGAGCTGAAGTTTTACCCTGACGTAATATTACAGATAATATTCATTAGCCTAACTTTATTAGTTATACTACTACTTTATATTATAATAAGTAATATAATAGTGCCTATATATAATATATATTAACATATATGGGAAAATTGAGCATGCTCGCTATCTCAAAAGCTACATTACTTTGAATTATTCACTCATATCCTTCGTGACTTTGTTACTCTTTAGTCTAGTTTATTCTTTCAGTTCGTTTTCCATTGTTGCTCTATGTGATAGGAGCAAACATCTTCCCCTTCATCTTATTAATTGGGTAGTGTTATTCCTTCAAGGGTTCTCTACTGTTATTTTTATATCCAAATACTTTATACTTACCTTAATTTTTCACATCAAAGATCATTCTTAAGCTGCCTTCATAACACACTGTTCACTATATCTTAACATTGACGTAAGACTCAACTCTCCGGTTTTCTTTCCACTCATTATTTCAAATTGTGCTCCTCGTTTATATCTAGAGTTAGCCTCTCGCTCTACAGTTTTTCCTAGTGAATTCAATCTTACCGATTTTCGAGGATTTCTCAGTGGGGTAACAGTAATCTGTGAAGTTCATAACTCTTTTGAATAAAATTCAACTTTCTTCATATCTCACCTCTCCATATAAACACCTCCCAACTTTATTCACAATCCCTTGACTGAGCTCTAATGTCTATACCTGTATAACACATAAACATTCTTTATTACGATCACAAAATACATAAATATAATATATAAGTAGTCATTGTCTTGTAGAGGCCTCATTAGTGCTAGGCTAGGCCAGGAGGCCTAGGCCTCAAAAAAAAAAAAAAAGCTGGGAATTACTGTTAAATTGCGTGGAATTTTTTTTATCTTTCTGCTCAGATTACTGTACCAGTTAATATAAAGGTACTTTTATTCGCCCCTGTATAATGAAAATCTATGTTTCCACATTTGGGGTGATCCGGTACCCTACACTAGTTTTGAGATAGAGTTTGAACAGACTAAGGCTAAGAGGCTTATAAATCTGAGTTCACCCATACTTTCTGACCTCTATTGACTCACTCTTTTCTACGTATTCGTGACGTTTAGGTGCTTCACTTGTCACTCTTTTTATATATTAATAGTATATTACTATAACGGCAGGTTGCTCGAGAGACATTGATCACTCTCGCACATCTATCCTTCCACCACTTTGAGCATCGCCCTCTCGTAACACAAGAGCTTGTGCTCTTGTTCTTTCATAGAGAAGGAGATTGTATGAAGAATGGAGAGCAATTCCACACGAGGATCGCATCGCTTTGCGAGAGCTGTGGCTTCTTCCACGCCAACGATCTTGTTTTAGAACGCGAAACTTATCCACTTTGCCTTCATTATAACATCTGTGAGAGTTTAACCTTTGCATATATTCAATCTTCATCAACTATTTTTTATAAAGTGATCCGACGTCTGCAAGCCTTCTGAGGGAATTAGACGTTATAGCGTATGTCAATAGGGGAGAACAGGGTGGGTATTAAGCTATACCAGTATCGTATTTGTCTTCTATTTTTATCTTTTCAATTAATATTTTGATAAATTATTTTTATATTTAATGTGAGATACTTCCCTAAGGATCATTAATGAGTAAATTAGAGGTTTCAAACATGCAAAATTGAGAGTTGCCATTGGCTATATTAGAAATTATAATTAATAAATAACACAGAATATATTATCAATAGTATATTAATAATAAATTAATTCTTAAAAAATATAATAATTTACTCAAATTGTAAAATATATTAATTCTATTATTCATACTCATTAATATAATATTCGTGCTGATTAAAGCTAAAAAGCAGATTAATATTCACGGAATGATTTCTTGTATACATTTTATTAGGCTTTCTTATTGAAATAGATGGTGCTATTGATATTATAGCTATTATGAGTTATAAACTAACTACTGTCACCCTTATAATATAATATAATTATAACTTAGGCAAATATTTACATTCGGAGATGTAAATATGTACTAAATAAACCATATGATGGACATGAACTGCACACTAGAACATATATCCCGATAACTCGGACTAGCTACCACGCGACCCAAGAAAATCCCAGAGGTATTCACGAGTTAATAACTAACGGATTTTAAATCCCAGCCGGATATCGGTAACTCGCACGGCTATCCGGGTAAGCGTAAGTAACTCACCGAAACAACTGCGCAAGGATCACACATAGCATCCGTAAATATATACTCACTAAAATAAACTATGATTACCTAGCTCGCAGACGTTTTGAATATAATTATTTATAATTGAGGTGGATATTACATGACCCTGTACTATAAGATATATAAGTCCTATATATATACTATTTAGTTTAAAATCGAAATAATTATTATCCAGAAATAAGGAATATTTCTTCTTCCTATGCATTTATGTGAACTGCATTCATTAACAAAGTAATTGCAATATAATTATTTTACTTATAATAGCTTATTAACTGTCCCCGCCGGCTCGAGCCTCCCACATAGAAAAGTAATAGCTTCAACTATATTTTATTTATATTTATTTTTTTTACATATTTTCGTAACGTTAAAAATTAGTTATCACACATGAGTTGCCCTCAAAAAAAATTAGTATTTATCCTTTACTCCACTCTGCTAGCGTTTTCAGGTAATGTTTATTTTTGAGATATTGATTATGATATTTCCTTGTGATAACACAATTTAACCTATGCATTAAATTTATTTAAGAGCCTATGCTTTTCCAACGAATGTATCTGTATCTTCTTTTTCCACTGTAGCCATTATAGGATTTTAATAGAATATGAGGAGCTCGTGCGAGAACACATATTAGACTAGAGAAGGAGATATGTGATCTTAAGCTTAATACCCATATATTATGCTAACAATACAAACCAGCTCTACAGTGAGACTATTATGATAACCGCAGAAATAAAGAAAATAATTAATAAATACTATTGATAATTATATTATGTTACAAGACTAATGAAATATGACAAACTAATGTAAATTAAATCACATTATATCTACTGAAAAATAACTAAGTGAGCAAAATACTAATACTACTAAAAATAATAATAATATTATATACTGCTCATTAAAAATTATTTAATATAATTTATGCTTTACTATAACTGTAGTATTAATGATACGTGAGTTACCTGTTATGTATTATGGGATTATAAACTTTTAAGTAAACATAAAACTATATATTATAGTATATATATATATGTATATATATAGAGTATTACTGTTATATACTATATATATATATAATATACTATCTAGTATAAGTGATAAAGCAGAATAATACCACTTTAGGTAAGACTAATCTAAGAACTAAAGGATAGATAAAAATATAAATATCCACTACTAATTTCAATAATTAGCGTTATTATATATACTCTATACTTTACACAACCCGAGATTATACTAATTATATAATTTTAGTCCTCATTGAGATATATGTAAAGATAAATAATATATGCCATTATAAGGTTGCAAAAAAGCTGTTTCAACTAGTTTCAGTAATAAATAATATATATATATTACACATATAAATTATATATAGTAACATTCCTATGTAAGAGAAGTAGGCTGCGATGACCTTAAATTCAACAGAGATCCTTGAGGATCTAGTTAATAAGCAACTCCTTCAACTATTGCCGTAAATTAACGATAACTACC
>JABUQX010086987.1:12500-34569 GCA_015478945.1 Trachelipus rathkii
CAAAAAATAATTTTAATTATTTTAACTTTTCTAACATAACAATCTTTATTTAAATATTTCATTTAGTCTTCAATTCATAGCGTCTGAAAGAGGATCTAGTAATTCAGTAAAGATCGAAAGCTAACGCTCTTAACATCTAGAAGACCATTTTATTATGTAAAAATTTATTACTAACTTTAATATATTTGCAGTTTATTATTAATAATTCAGGCCTCCTACCTTGATATATATATATATATATATATATATATATATATATATATATATATTATATCATATATATATATATATATATATATGTTATATATATATATATATTATATATATATATATATATATATATATATATATATATATATATGTGGGAGGGAAGTAGCGCTCCCGAAGCGATGAGATTACCCACCACTGGGCATATATATATATGGAGTCCTAGAGTACATCCCATGGCATTCCAGTGCCCAATGGTTCTCCCTTTTTGCGTTCATATCCACATTCTTCTTACATTGGAGTAAGCTCTCCCTTATCATACGCCATATAATACAATTGCAGACAACACTTATCTCTCTGAGTCTAAGGATGTTCTTACTAACAAAATGAAATTTTAAAACATTCCATCATTTGGTGGTTCTGAAAAATGGAATTGGAATATAACAAATTTTAGTAAAAATATAGACGCTGTTGAATTATTTATCGATTTCAATATTATTTTTCTAAGGTAAACTTTACACCAAATAAATCCGAAACACTAAGCCTGGAATATGAAATATGAAACGTGAAACATAAAATATTAAGCATGAAACTTTCTCTTGTTATATATTAATTGAAGAAACCCTCCAACCCCCCTCAAAAAAAAAAAAATTTTCTTGATCATCTTATTTCGATTTTATCATCAACTTTACTGTACTACTAAACAAATAAAAAAAAATGTCGCTAGAAATTGAAAAGACAGATAAAACAAGTTTAATTTCAATGAAATGCGTTTCTTCTGAATTTGTTTCACTATGACGTCACAAACAAATTCAATACATTTTCGTTAATATGTGAATTCAAATTCAAGGGAAAATAATGCTATGTTATTTTATGAATCAAGTTTCATCTTTCTCGTTTCATTTCATATTTCAAGTTTCGAATAATAGAGTGTGACCCTTTGACCCTTTGACCCTTTATATTTTATAATGAATATCAAACTAAATATTTCACACCCTCGTCTGATAAGTGGTACACCTGTTGACGTAAATATTTTACATAACTTACAACATTCACTCAAATTCCTCTGCACTCGACTCCACTACATATATACCACTCTGTAATGAAAGTTTCTAGGAATTTTTATGATATCCAGGAAGTTCAATAAAACATTTAAAACTAATAAATGTTTACAAACCACTTACAAATCACTTCACTTCATCTAGGACTACCACTATTTTTTTTAGAACATTATATAGCAATAATAGATTATTCATCTTTTTTCTTTCTTTCCAAGTTGTTTATATATATATATATAATATATATATATATATATATATATATATATAATATATATTATATATATATATATATATATATTAATTATATATATATATATATATATATATATTATATATATATATATACAATTATATATCAGAGGCGACTCCTACACTCATGCTACTCGTGCTTAGCACGAGTTATTACTATAGAAACCAACAAGCTTCTTCAAATTTCGCAAAGTTATGATAAAATTCTCTTATTTTTTTGGTGAAAATAAGTCATCTGAAAGAATACATTGCATAATACAAATGAAAGTTAATGTAAAATTTAAACAATAAGTGTAAGAATCATAGCCATTGAATAATGCTATTTTTTAACCAGTTATAAATGGTAACAGCTCATGCCTCTCCGAAAAAGCGGAGAGAAAATTCGAAGACAGTGTACAAAATTCGAAGACAGTGTACAATACATATTCGGGAATTTAATTTTTTTTTACAAGTTGTTTTTTTTCTTACCTAGGAACCTAATAAATCACTCGTTTTATTAAAAAAAAATTTTTTAAATAAACATTTACTTGTTCTTAATGCACATTTCGGATAAAAATAATTAATATATTTAAATTCTAATATCTGAATTTGAAAGAAAAACAATAAGATACCCATAAAACCAATTATAAGGTAAAGAAAACTTTAAAATAAGGATAACTCAAATATCTCATATTAATAATTATTTTGTTAATTATCATATATATATATATATATATATATATATATATATATATATATATATATATATATATTATATATATATATAAAATATATATATATATATAATATTTATATATATATATTTATAGAGAGAGAGAAGAGACAAGAGAGAGAGGAATCACGAGTAGTAAAAAGTTCTGGGGAGTCGCCGCTATATTATAGTATTATATATATATATATATATATATATAATATTATTATATATATTATATATATATATATATATATATATATATATATATATATATATATATATATATATAAATGTATAGTCTATATATATATATATATATATATATATTCATATATATTAGGGAATAAAGAAGAGGAGGAAAGAAGTACAGAAAACCTAAGGAAACTTCTGGATCGTCATATGTACATATTTCCAGAAAGGAAAATCTATTGGTGCTATGTTCCCAAGGTTATTATTATTATTATTATTATTATTATTATTATTATTATTATTATTATTATTATTATTATTATTATATATTATTATTATTATTATTATTGTAATTTTATTATTCATTATTACTACTATTATTATTATTATTATTATGTTATAAATTATTATTATTATTATTATTATTATTATTATTATTATTATTATTATTATTATTATTATTATTATTATTATTATTATTATTATTATTATTATAATTATTATTATTATTATTATTATTATTATTAGCTCTTTTCCGATTTCTCTTTTAAATTTTTGGACATTAGTTACAAAGGGATGGGATTTACGATTAAGTGCTTTACACTCGCTCGCAAACGAGTGGTCCGGTGGTTGATCCTCCCTCCTTGCTTACTTGGTTGACAAACTCAATAATTTACGGTACTGATGCTACTACCATTCTTAGAGAAAGACCATCTGGAATTGATGCTAGTGTGACTCTCAAAGAGGAATGCGCGCGTACCTACTTTCTATATTTCTCAGTGAATTTGTATATTCTTCTATAAAATGAAAACACATGACGTAAGATTGAAGGGAAATTTCGGATTCCCCAAAACTGCATTCTGAAATACTTAGTTAGAGAGAGGCTATATGGGAATGATGTCAAAATGACGACTTTCATTCCTAGAGAGACACTAGGATTCATACTAGCGGTGGCTATAATGATTTAAAGCGATTATTTAGATATGCTTGTATCTCAAGTACCAAAAATACGGTGATGTGGAATATATAGTACAACCTAATTGCGTAGAGCAGTCTTTTCTTTTAAGTATTTTGTGCTTAACGAACGAAGATAGATTTTAAAGTATAAAGATTGAAAAAAAATATATCTTTGTAGAAACAATATATCACACATGGTGACATCCGACCTCGAACATTTCATTATCAAACGATGTTTAAAATGATAGAAGGTCATGTCTGTTGTGGTATATGGATATGACGGTTTAGTATGCAATCTTGCAAAGAAAAGTAAATTTGTTGGTTTTTTAATGAACGAAAAAAAGATTGGGAGAACATTGTTCCAAAAATGAATGTGAGAAAAGAAGGGAACAAAAACATTTAGAAAATTTTAGTTTCTTTTTTTAAGTGAGAGTAAAGAAACTGTTGAATTTCATCATCAATCCCCATCAGTCATCATGCATCAACTCTCTACTTTTTTGTCCCCAAGACATAGGGGTAACTGAGGGTGAAAATCGCACAGGCAATCAGAAAAGTAGTAGAAAGATACTGAGTTGACACCTTTCTGAAAAGAAAGCAAAGCTTTACCGGCCCTTTTATATCCTATTAATGAGATACTACGTGCGTCAGTCCAGCGAAAAATCCAGCCCTGAGAGCTTCACCGGACCGCGGAAATTGCACTCTATGGCATATCGCAGTTTATGGGGTTCATTCCTTCTCCGAAATGGGACAGCAAACCATGCCGCCTCGGGCAAACACCCACGGCCATTTGTACCTTGATTTATGACACCTTTCTTCGTCGCCTTGGCAAAAGCTCGAGCATTGGTCTCTCCTCCAAGACATCTTCGGCTGTTACTGGGCACCACAATTCCACATTTTTCTTAATCGTTCCATTTGATTTATGATGAAACAACTTCACAAAGTACATTTACTCAAGAAACCACTCGAGCCATCATCAATGTCTTTTCCACACTGCACCAAGACATGTCAACATAAACGTTTCATCTTTTCTAATAATTTAACGCCATTTTTCTTTTCACACCAGATCATGACTCTCGTATATACGTTCGTTCCTCACTTTTATTGTATTCTTGCTCAACCTTACTCAACAACGCTCCTACATGATTGTCCATCGTTGTCACATGACTTCAATATCTATGGCTCTTATTCCAGACTAGAGTCTCACTACTCTACACAAGTATATCAGCCGCTCAAGGTGTAAACCTAGCATCATGCTCAATTGACTAAGTCCATTTGAATCTGCACCACGATCTTTAATAGATTATTTGCAACCAGACCACAGTCCCTGTCCTGCTGCGATTCACAATTTCCTACTACAATACGTTCTGCATCATGCCATTCCCTTTTGCTATGCTCAACTCATATATCCGCTAAATATTTAAGCTCAGAGCACTTGTTCCAGCTGCCTTCACACGATCTAGACAGTAAATTTCTTTTACTTTTTATCTCCTGCACCCCGCATCATTCCACTAAAAAAGGGAAGGATCTATCAATCTTATTTTAAGTCTTTACTTTCAATACCGCCATGCCATTTTGAGCACGACCTGCGACAATCTCTCTATCCAATCGCTTCAAACTCTCGTTTTCAGATTCACCACCAAAGACCAAATCAGTGCCGCACATATTAGGTACGGTCAGCCCTCCACTCGACTCTTCATTCTCATTCATGTCTATCATTAAACCATTCCTGCCACTCTCCCATCTCGTATAATTTCCTTTCATACCTGCATTCAATATTACAAATTTGAATACCCAAAAGGAGACATAACACCATCCTTCGCCGTCGCTCGGCTGATTAATATAAAACATATGCAATTGTTGACCCTTTTTTTCTTCACCTACGCTTCACTGAGATTGTTATACAGTAGCTTTTGATTTCCCCAACTTCAGAACCGACCACTCCGAACACCATATATTCACTAGACACCTGCCAAAGAGCTTCCTTATTAATTCCGTATCAAACTCCTTGTTTGCAATATATTATGAAACCTAAATTGACATATTTCATCTTCTTTCGCCCTCAGACTTTTCCCCGAATCACTAGTTGTTCAAGTAACAGAAAATTTGATCCCACATATCCTCTACCACCTCTAAACGCTTTTCAACCAAAATACAGGCATATTTCTTCCCTACAGATCACTCAATAAAGCCTAGTACATTCTATTTTAATTTTCTCTTACCATGTTTCTTATTATATATAATGCTATATATATATATATATGTATATAATTGATATATTATATATATATATATGATATATGATATAATAACTATATATTATATATGATAATATATATAGTATTCATTATATAAGTTCAAAAATTTGTCATTCCATGGGCTTTGGTTAAGAACAATTTACCAACCCAAGAAGAATAAATGAAGTAAATTTTTTTTTCTATCTCAGTGACTCTGCTCCTCTCTCGTAATTCAGCTCCGGATGCCGGCATCGCGCCCTGTCCAGGTCTGTGGTTCCAGTCTGCCTGACTCCAGTCTCCGGCTTCGGTTTCGCGACGTATTTGAAAATTGTTCAGCGCATCGTCTATATGGAAAATCTTTTCTCTTAAAAAATATTTTTTGAATTATATTCTATACGCGCAAGGAATCGACATCCCGGACTCCGGGCTGTCTTGTCCCGGCTCCAGACCTCCTGGCTCGACTACTCAGTTTCGTGCATCAATGTCAAAATCTATGTCAGGCATTGTCTCGGAATAAAGTTTGTTCGAAAAAAGTGGGGTTCTTAGGGCTGGAGTCTCCCCTGATAAGCACTTAAATTATACAATTAATTACTTATTGAGTAATATTATATAAGAGACAGATGAGCAATGCGATCCCACTATATTCCTAGACAGGAGAAATCGCTACCGGTTGATTTTGGCTGTATAATAAACGGATACAAATGATAAACGATTAATATATAAAATTAAAATATCTCATAATACATGTTAAGATACTTCTTCCTAGTAAAATCAATACTGTTGAATGTGTTGAATTGGTATATCAAGCTCCATGCTGTATGCCTAATGAGATTTGAAGTAACCTGAAAAACGCCTTTAACTTTCTAATTATCTTGTAGATGGTCTAGTTTCTTGCCTATGTCATACTTTGATTATAGTATGTCCGATGACTCCCATGGAAGCTCTTCTTAATTGATATTAATCAACGTGAAATTCCGTATTGAATGTAAGTGAAAATGACGTTGAATGAAAAAGCAGAAACAGTGAAAAACTAGTATTCTCTTGTCACTTGCGTGGAAGGATACGGCATTATAAGTGCGCTGCGATATATTCTCGCCAATAAAGCAAAAATGATTCTGATCCATTTCTAATCCCCCAAATTATATCGCTTATGCGAACCAACTTTTGTAAGGATGTTAAAATTCCGGTGTGCAGACAGGAACTTCTTCTTTCGAAAAACGCTTAAACACAATAATCTCCTACATGAAAGAATAGGAAAAATAAGTGAGGAATAGTTTTAATTAAGCGCTTTCTGCTCTAACTCCACTCCAAAACTCACTTCGGTGACTCAAAAAAGAGGGTAATCATTCAAGAAAAACAACTTAGCTTCACCTCACAACAAACGCGGAAAGGAATAAATAAAAAAAATAAAGGGATAATGCCACAGTTAAACCAGGAGGTTGCCTCACAGGCTGAAACTTAATACAGTATTAGAAACAGCTAAAAAATTCGAAGAGAAAAATTGATTCCTTTAAAATATTGAAAATTTTATTAAAAGATTTACAAAACTATTTTTGTTTCGTAAAATTAAATTATTAAATTATAGTGTGAAGATTTTAAAATTGAAATTCTTATATCAATGAAAATAATAATAGATAACGTAATAATTAAATTTTATCAATAATAATATGAAGAATAATAGATAATAATAAGAATAAAGATAATAATCAATAATAATAATAATAATGAATTAATAAGTAAAGTAATAATAATAATAATAATAATAATAATTAAATCGTAACTTCTCCTAATAAAGATTCATTTATAAAAATGAAATTTTTGCATAAGTGCAGGCATGTTTACTGTATTTAAAGTTAATCGGTATTATATGAACTAATCTCTGGTCCTGATTAGTACAGGCTTTCGTTTAAAATCATACCCGATTTGTACCAATAAAGGTCTAAGTACGAAGATATATTGTAAAACCAAGGTCATGGGTCTTGGTAATGTTTCGTAGGACACAGTTGAAAATAGATATTCAAAGTGTTTTGAAATTGTTTATTAGATGAGAAAATCAGTTCTTGATGTGATAGGAATACTAAATTAATTTAATTTTTGAAATTAATAAAATGTTTTGAATTTAAAAATGAAATTATCGGAGTTGCCCTGTGCTTTTCCGTATTTATCTTCAATATCTCTTCAAAAATGTAACAACTAGTCTGAAAAATTTAAAACCTAAAAGAATTAAATTTAGGAAAAAATTAAGGCAACACATAAGACATTTGAAATCTCAAATGACCAGTTCACGAGTGAGAAATGCAAGACAAAGAATAAATCAGAAGATGTGAGAAGTAATGTGCTAAAAATGAAATGAAATGAGTGGGAACAGGAAAAACGCATTTGACTTTCTAGAACGCTGGATGTGCGAAGACGGAAAAGTGGGAGATGCCGTACTTTTTTATCCCGTAAGCTGAAACAAAGACTTTAGATGGATGTTATTGCTTTTCCTCGTTGGTGGCGTAAAATGTTGAGAGAACGTCTGATGAAAATAGTTGTATGGAATTCGCAAAATAGATTTTATGTCAATGTGCCAGAAAGCAAATTGTGATGGGAGTGTGCGTTTTATGAGGTTAATTAATATAGGTCTAATGTTGATTTGTAAATTGGGTTATCATGGATTGTATGGTCCATGTCGAGGGGATCATAATGCTCTTCCTTGTCTCTACTACTTTCCTGTACAAGTGTGTATATGGAAAAAAAAAGTAATTTTCTGGATGTGGTAGTGTAATCTTTCGTTATGGTTTAAGGTACACAAACCTCTGAAGGTACCAATTTGTAAGCCGTAAATCCATTATATTATACGACGAATGGTAAAACAAGGACCTATTGTTAAACCGATACTTCGAAGTGTTCTAAAACTTTAAAAGTTGTATTCAAAGAGATTGTGAGAAGCGACGTAGGCGTCTCTTTGCTGCTGCCGCCAAGCCGGTTGATTTTTAGGATTGTATCCGATGTGGTGGTTCTTGAGAGACGTATAACTTGTATTAAGGTTAGAAAGTATGGTTCGCTCCCACGGGTTAAGTGATGTGCTTTGTGCTAGTTTGTTTGCTATTTATTTGTTTTATCCCTAATGAATATGTGTGTGCGAGTTTATTAAGCACTTTCCAATTTTATTAACCTTAAAAAGGTTTCAATGATTGAAGAAACCGCGTGTGATGTCATAGAAATAAGTATTTCATTTTAATCTTTAATTTTATTTAAAGTGTAATTTTTTTTACACTAGCTTGTGACAGCTAATGGTGGTTAGCTTTCAATATAATTTAATCTCATTTATTTTAGTAATATACATTTTTCATAAAAAAGGTTATTTTAGTTTAGTTTTTAGTCTTTGATTACCTCATTTTTTCGTCCAATTTTATTCTTAATTTTACAGACTTTGTAATTCTGTAGCACAGTCTCCTTACTCGGCATATTTTTAAAATGATCTCTAGAAACCCTAAAATGTAATATCTATATTATATTTATTTAATTTTACCCATTTCAAGTACAAACTACAAACTTTATTACATGTAATTAATTTTAAATTGGATAAATTTTGAATTTAGCAATAAATTAGATAAACTTGTTTGGCTTGTATATCTTTCATGTCTTAGATTCCAAACAAGTTTTCTACTCTCAGGTACCTTTTGTTCCCTGGATACCTGCTTTAAGTACATTTATTAATTTGTACCTGATGTGCAATTTATCTGGTGCTACGTGGATTAGATTCGCAGTGTGGATGGTAATAGGTAAGTGAATAATGTTTAATCTTTGCTCATAAAAAGGTAACTACAAAAATAGCACATTTTAATTTTCAAACTAACAAAATCTCCAACAATTATTCCTTCTTTAATTTTTGAGCATGTTTTTTTCATAATGCATGATTGATGTTAAATTTTTCTACACTTGCACCAAATTTTAATTTTTTTTTCATTTTTCTCACTTGCACCAAATTTTGTTAATTTTTCTTCATTTGCACCAGATCTTAATTTTGCTTATCATAATTGCCTGCTTGTTAATTGATACTAATTCTTTCACTGTAGGTTTACTTGTATATTTCTTATATGGCATGAGAAAAAGTACTGCAAATCACAAGCTCAAGTCCGAATTGACTGGTGAGAAAAACGACGCATTTGAATTTGAAATTATAAATAAAAATATTCCACCCATAGTTATTTGCCCTCCCACTCCAGGGGGCTCAAAACGTAGCACTCCAACAGGCTCAATAGAACGAAGACCCCATAAAGAAACTCCCATTATGCAAAGCGGTTTTGTAACTAACGAAATAAAGACAGTAAATTCAGAGACTGAGAAAGTCGAAAGGATAGAGAACTCCAGAGATGAATCCGCTTCACAAGCTATAGATATCAGTCCGCTTAAATTAGAAAGTAGCAAAGACTATTCTTCAGATTCCAATAGCGAAGAGGAAAATGATAAGCATAATCTTGAATCCACAAAAATTGTTATTGCTGCTACAGTTTATAATTCGGATCATCTCGAGAAAGCGGAAGAAAACATTCAGAATAACCCATCCCAATATTTAAGTAATCAAAATAATAAGGTAGATTCTAAATGTTACACAATGAATGAAGCCACAATTCTTCCAGTTCTTATCTCGAATAAAAATTTAAACCATCGTGAAGGCACCGATATGATGCCAGCAAACTCTTCAAGTGATAAAGATAATAATCATGATTTTTCGGATTCTCCAGGTATCTCGAAAATAAAAGAAAAAAGGTCTGAAGATGTTTCAGTTGAAAATTACGGAAAATCTTCAGCTGAGTGTAATAGTGATTCCTTAGGAGAAGAAACTTATTCAAAAATTCCTGCAAAAGCAACAACTTCATGCCCTATACCTATCTCGGAGAAAAATGAGAATAACGTGCATTCTAATAACTCTGATTCTACGCATACTTCTAATAGTGAACCTAACTCTGCCAATATCAAACGTCGTCATCCACATAAGATTCTGGTGAAAGCGTCGAGCTTTGATAATATTCCCCCTTCAAAGCTGGATGATCCATGCCGCAAAGTAATAATTAAACTTATAGGTCTATTATGCTGTATTTAGAATGATCCTGGTAAAGATGAAATTGGTCACCTTTGTCCTTGTGAGATTAATAGATGGCAGTTAAGTCTCCGATCTTGATTCAGGTACAATATAGGTGAACTAATTGTTATAACAGTATTATATTTTATATAGTCTTCTCTATATATGGTCTAGTTATAAAATATATATATATAGTTTCTATATATCACTTTATAAGTCCTACAAATAGCGGCAGACTTATATCGCCTCCTTAGATATGGATTAGTTAGAGAGGAGGAGAAAGTAAAGTATCTCAATCAGATATTAAAGCTATTAACGAAAAACTCCACGAGAGATCTCACGCTTAAAATGTTATGCCAGGATGGCCAAATAATTAGTTTTAAAAAATAAGTAAATCAAAAAAGTCTACCAGTATTGCTTTAATATAATGCAATATTGCTCTATCGTGGGAGTTCAGAAGGTGTGATATTTATTTTTTTTAACTTAAATTTCGAGTGGAGTTTATAACTAAATTGTTTGTAAATTAGCAATTCTAATTGACTGCGTGTGCTCCTATTTTTTAAAAAGTTGGTGCTTCGTTCAGTTGAGGTTGATTAAAGAAACTTAAATACCACACTTCTACGTCAAGCGTTCGCACGATTTCTTGCTGGGTAATATGAGCTTTTATGTTTTACTGACCGATGTTAAGATTGTTTAATGTAATTTTTTATTGTTTTTGTATTTTTTGTTGAAATATTTCTGTTTGTATATATAGTATTACTTTCTCTGGGGCATTTTGGTGAAAGAAGAGTGAACAGTAGATACCCAATATCTGTTTAGTAATTTCTATATGTATTTTGCATTTTATTGTTGATGGGTTGAGTGGGAGCTTCAGATTGATAGTTTTGGGGGCAACCTTGGAATGGATTGTGATGAGGTGATTTCAAAAAAAAGGGATGGTAGTAATGATCGAGGGTGGTTTTGAGAGGGTGGTCGGGAAGAAATGACGCAATGAGTCACGTTAAGGTGTATGATTATTCGTGAAAGCCCAGGGATGTGTGTAATATGTAAACTTTCTTAACAAGGTACCATTTAAGTAATAACTAAGAGTTGGTTAAGGTAGATGAATGGTATCGAGTGAAAGTATGATTGACTTTGTGTTGGCGAAGAAGGAGATGTTGAGTATGTGTTGAATGTTAATCAGTTCAGCGGGGTTTAGGAATGGGACTTATCGGAATCATTACTGTTGTTCTAGTTGTAAAATTAAGTATGGTATTGGGAGGTGTCATGGAAGAGAAGGTGATACGAAAGGAGTAGGTAAATTAAGAGTGAGAAGTTATAATGTAGAAATGACCATATAAGGTAAAAGTACTGTAAGCAAAGCGGCTCCGCTAGTAAGACCGGTTGAGAGTGTGAACATAGTTGATACTGACAAATATCTGAGGGGCCCAAAATGTAAGTATATAATGTAGTTAGACTTTGAGACAATAAGGTAAGTAGTTGGATCGTCGTGCTAAAGTAGGTTAAGGTTAAGAAATGTTTGCACGTGAATGGGTGGAATGAACGAGGTGATGAAAAAGCGGTTTTAAAGGTTAAAAATAGAAGCGGGGTGAAATGGCTAAACAGACATATGATGAGTGACTCAAAAAAGTAAAGATGCTTTGGAATGTATATAAGCGAGGATAAAAAGGCAATTACTAAATAGCGTGTTGTGGTGGCTTTGAGCGCTCGACAAACAAAATACTAAGTAGGTCCGTTGGGGTACATTGGAAAGAAAAGCTAAAGCACAAAAACAAAAATAAATTAAACACAAATAAAACGTCTATGGTATAAAAAATCAAAACAGCCGACATTAAATTCACACGAAGCAAGTAGCATAACTATTGCTATTTTAATAACCACCACCACGGCACGGTGAACCCCCTACCACGCAGTAGAACTCCCACTACAGGTTTAGGTCAACTTTAGTCCGAGAGCAGAGTCCCCTCTCAATACGGCCAAGGTTATCTAGACGTGTTGTCTCAAGTGTGCTACGCGGAACTTTGTGGGATCGTGAAGAAATAGTATATAATAGTTCGAATGAATAGACTTCAAATATTCACCGATATCCGAACAAAACTTTAAATTCTAGAAATGGCGCAGCTGCATTCAAGAATTGCCGTTTTAATACATAAAAATAATAATGCAGTTCTCCAATGGATACCTTCCTCTTTTTGCCTTTATTCTCCAACGTCTAACTTTAAGACTACTCGCCTTACTGTTTTATATCAGTGTTTCGTTGTTTGCTACAATATTTATATCCAATTCTCTCGATTCTCTCATTATATATGCTTTCACTTTCTTACTTGCCTATCAGCCATTATTACTATAATCATCTTTACAATTTATTAGTCATTAATAATGTCTTTGAAATTCATGAGTGTTTCTACAGCATTTTCCACTTTAAATTTCCTTTCAAACTAGTTAATTCTCCATCCTCTTTGCTATTCAAGACTTTTCTAATCTTACTCAATACTTTCCTCTTTGACTATCTTCTTAAGATTGTCTTGGTCATATTCCTTGATCGAGTACTTGATAGGAATTTGGTGATTAGGCTCGCAAAAAACAACTAGTGAACACTAGTTATATATAAAAACTCATCGCATTAAAACAATTTTTTGAAAGAGTAAAATATAATGAAGAATAATAAATTTAATAACAATAAATAATAACAAAATAAAATAATTTTAAGATTTTATAAGAAATAATTGTATAACTATAGCTCATTTATGAATTCGAAGATAAATATGGTGAGATCTCGATAAGATGATATTTTATTAGCATTTTAACAAGTTAATAACATTATAACAAGTGAAAAAATTGACAATGAGTATATTAAATAATGATATTATAAATATAAATAGAATTTCATAAAATTACATAAACTGAGAAAAAAATAGATTTGTATATTTTAATATGCTAGGATAAATAAACTAAATATTAATAGAAAATATTATTTGAATAGATAATATAATTTATGTAATAATGGCTGGAATAAAGTACTCCTACACTAATAGGCAAAGGTGCTTACCTGGGTGGTTGACCCAGTTTTGTTTCTTTACCAGGAAACAAATTCACCGGAATCCTTCCTTCAATACTCACTCAACGACACCTCCCAATCATTGACGAATTCAGACTACAAATAAGAAAACAAATTTATACAACCAATCCAGCCATCATAAAATACAAAAGAGTTTCACAAATAAGAGGTAAATGAACAGTTTGGAAGGAGGAATGAATGAGGATGAAAGAAGGGAATAAGAAGCTCTGCTGGAAGGAAGCGGGCGAAAGTTAAGAATGGAAGAATAAGGGCGAATTGTCTGTTCGCATTAAAGTAATAATTGTATAGGGTGAATTGGGGTTCTTTTGTTAACTGATGAAAATGGGTGTGAGAAGAGTGAGAGTGTGGGAAGAACACTTCGAAAAATCTGCAGCAAATATTAACAGTAATGAAGAGTGATCAGTGAATGGTGTTGTGGGTTGCATGGTGCAAGGAAGGCAGAATAGGTTTGTTGGGGATGAGGTATTAGTAAGGAGGAGGCTAATGGGGTAAGAGTGAAAAAGTTGAAGAATGGTAAATGTGCAGGCTATAGATGAAATTACTGGGAAATGATCAAGAAAGCGAGGGCGAGATGGATTGTTAGAATTCTCTTGTGTACTTAGTCTATTCGGAGATTATGAGTTGTGTGTATAATCTTAAGCATGTTCGTATGAGGAAGCGTTTTGTTTAAGGTTAGGGAAAGCATTTGGGTGGCTAGTGTCGTGATCTGGCAGTTTATTGACGGTTTTGAGCCGCTTTACGCGGAATAAGGGGCTGGTGATAAGGGTTTTGTACGTTGGTGGTCAATCATGTGGTATGGAGGCGAGAGGAGCGCTGTAGATAGGTTTTCTTAAGTCCGCGGTCATTTTAGCTAATGGTTAGTGGCGTTGTCATCTGACCCTGCATGGGAAACGGCTTATTTTGCATGTAGTTTAGAGTATATATGCAGCGGTGTGCAGTTAATGAGGATAATTGGAACAGTGGAAGGCAATAAATAGGCGGTTGCTACATGTATTTGCATACAAAATCGTTGCTTGTGGTCAGTGTAGAAACTTATAGCAATGGGCGTTATTGTTGGAGGATAGAGTGCTCTTGAACGTGAAAAGGAGTTGGATGATAGGAGCTTACGTTGTACTTTTGTATGGCTGGCAACTAATAAAGAGGGGTTAGTTATTTGGGCTCTGATACGATTGCTTTATTCTGTTGGTTTAATAAGGTGGTCGGAAGCTGTCATGATTAATGTATAGGCGTGATATTAGGGGCTTAATCTTTCTGCTTTTAATGACGCTGTGATAGTGGCGTTTAGTCTTTTTGTTTAGCGATGGTTTTCTTAGTTGCATATGTTCAACGTTTGGGTGCGAGCGAGACTATGGATTGTCGGGGCGTAGTGAGTTGACTCGGGAATGTTAGTAATGATCTGTGGAGAGTAACGCCCTTATTAGGGGGTTTGATACGGGGGTAAGGTACATTGAAACGAAGTTGTCTCGTGCGTTTGAGTTGAAGAGTAGAGCTAGGGAGGAGGAATGGTATTGGGAGGTATACATTAAGCCACAAGAATGTCTTTACGACTCGAAGATTAAAGGAATACTATAAGTGTAAATTGATTGACGTATAGAATATCGCGGGAGTAGGATGTTGTAGTGAAAAACGTTGTTAACCATGGCAAAGTTATTGGGTAGTTGGGTTGAGGAGGGATATTAATTGTGTTTTTGTTCTATGAGAAAAGGATTTTGTGAGGGAATACAACACGCAGTTACGGGTTTTTCTGTAAATTGGCTATATTAGAAGTTAGATAGGGGAGTTAGGAGTGTGTTATCTAGTGATTATTAAACTGGTGGCGTTTGAGGTTTGGCTGTGATACTTTTGTAGTAGAGTGTTCTGACTGCCCAATGGGAATCAAAAGTAGATAGGCGATATGAGTGACGGCGTGGGTGTCAGATAAATGGTGTTCAATGGGTGGGTGACGTGGTGTTGGGAGTATTATGGTCTGGTTTAGATCGGGTGGTCAGGGAGTTTTTGAGAGTGGCTTGGTGTCATTGGTAGAGGGGGTTATAAGTTACGAGCATGGGGTTGCTGTATTTCCATGTTGCAGGGCATGAGGTGTGCTTAAAGATTCAAGCGATGTTGATGTTGTATCTACTCAAGTGATAATATTGTTGGCACGTTTGTTTGTATAGGCGCGTGGGGGTTTAGTGAAAGAAGTTTCGAGGTGGGGTGGATGGCAGGAAAATGGCTTCAGGGCATATATGGTTGTGTCTGAATGCTTTGTGTATATAAAAGGAGCTTATTTTATGTTAATGAGTATGGGAGATGAGTGGAGGGGTTTTATCCTTGCACAATAACTACTCGGCATGTTGACCTTAATTCAATACGACCTATGCAATAGATCTTAACTAGATGGTCAGACGTGCGGACAGGTGCGGATCTGTGGAGGTATGCTTTCTGTGTTGGCGATCGGGGCCTGGAGATAGAGTGGTAGTTTGAGTTGATTGTAGAGGTGACTATTTACGGCTGTGTAAGAGGGGTATGTAGGAACGTAATTTGGAAGTGTATAAAACATATAAAGTTTTGTGGAGAGACAAACTTTATTTAGTAGGTTATTTATTTATTTATTTATTTTTACATTTCTTGATGGTTCTGAAAACCATTCATTTTCGGAAATCTACAAAGGCCCTCTATAAGCGGTATATTAATTGGAAGACTTATCCAAACATTTGTTGATTAATCATAAGGAGGGTGACCTGCGAATGTTTTAGCTAACTAGGGGAGAGCACGAACGCCAGCTGGGCTCCTCAGGCACGGGAACTGGTCTTTTGTGCCTACTTGGCGCAGTCAGACTCCTACCTTCCTCAATTTTCTTCTTTTCGCTGCCCACATTCGCATTCGCTCCTTCCTCGCTTTCCTTCCTGCAATCTTCCCGCTTATCTGTGCTTCTTGCTTTGTTACTTTCCTCTGTTTTGAGCAGTTTCGCATGGATTGGGTGCTTCTTCTTTTTTCAAGCCCGGTAGGATCCGTGGTTTTCGCCCTCTGGTGGGTGAGGGACCACTCCTCAGTGTGAAGTTTATGGTTTGAGATGGGAGGGGGCCGCTGGACTCACGGCGATCCGAATCGCCCTTCCAAACTCGCGTCTCGCGTCCTCGGACGGGTCAGCTCTACATCCTTTCTCACAAGTTCTTCAGTTCTTCCTATTACCGATGGGATTTATAGATTTTTTTTTTGATAGGAGTGATAGGTCGGGGGTTATGCGTCTCCACCCTTAGCAGTGTTTGGGAGGGTGGGGAGACGGGGGGCAAGAGGGATGGGTATATCTCGGTCTGCCCGTGAGAATTCGACGCTGTCATCGAATATAAGCGTCAGTTTAGTTAACCATCGGCAACATTTTAGGGCCCAATGACAGTTAAGATAAGTTGTGAATGCGTAACCATAGGTTTGTCAGGAACGATTTGACCTTGCACGCTAAGGGGGCACGAGCCGAGACCCAGTTAGGGCTGTACGCGGTTAGACGGTGCACCAAAAACTGCGCCGGCGATCAGTTTACTCAGCAGCACAATAATGGCCATATACGCAGTTTTGAGGGCGATAGCTCTATTGCGCTTCATATGCGGAGGGGCGGAGCTGTGGCAGTAGCGATGCAGTGGCGGTGGCGGTGCGGTGGGCGAGGGCAGTGCAGCAAGGGCTAGATCGACGCTGCAGGACAGCACAGAAGGGTTTATAAAACAACTCAGAAGTGATTCAACTCAGAAGTGCACTTCTTCGATGTAATAATACTAATATACTAATGGTGCGCCCGGCTGGGCTGAGCAGCGCGCGCGGCGCTGCTCGCGGCGGGCAGTCCTATATCTCGTGAGCGACGGTAGTTCTCGCTTAGGTCATTCACGCTCGACCCTAATGCTATTGAGGCCTAACATTCTGGATGCGCTCAGATCACGCAACATAGGGCGTATACCAAAATATCGGGGGCGTCCACCATACGGGGTGACGCACGCTCCTATATACATCCTCACAGACTATGAAATTTAGCACGGATTCGAGCTATATCCGCATATATAATTATATTGCGCACAGTTTCAGAAACGCTCTATCTCTTTATACTTTTTGAGACAATCGCCTGGCTATTCGGTCGGCGGATTGGGCTGCTGTCACGTACTAATGTAAACGAGTCTGATGATACGGAATGAATCATGACAGTCATTTATGGCAGGGCTTATTAGGCAAAAGAAAATAGTTGGACAGAAGTTAATAAAAAACGCCATTTTTTTGGCAGGGGGCATTTATCCCCCCGCTAATGAACACAATGTATCTATTTCCAAAAACAGAACAGTTTTCACTTTGTGTAAGGTACGGGATTGGTGGTGATGGAGGTGAATAGCTCCTTTTACCTTTAGGAGGATTTTTTTTCATTTGTTCCGTTTATGATATCTTAGGGAAAGGCATTGACAATGTAATTTTGGCAGAGAACTGCGGCTAATCCTTGTGTTTAAAAGCTTGAAAAATTTAAAGAGAGCCAGGGATATGATGGAGCCTTCTTGCCATGAGAGCGAATTCCGCAGGAATGCAATCTGTATATTCGGAATGAGTATCGCGTCCTAAAGGCTCTTATACTACACATGCTGTTCTAGGGGGCCATTGGTTTAAATCTATTATCTCTGCAGACTCTTCTAAAATTCAGTCACAATTTGAAGCGTCTTAGGATTCATCTCTGAAATTTGCACTTTTTATTCGATCGAGTCCTGAATGTTTTCGGTGAAGCTGGAGATAAATAAAAGTTTTCTAAGTAACGAAAATAACAAGAGGCATCAAAAAGATGTGGCGAGAGCCAGCATGGTGTGAGCGGGGAGCCGGCATGAAGGCGGTTTTCCGCTATTTGGTAAAGATGACTTCTTGAGCCAATATCTTGCGTCTTGGAAGAGAAATAAAAGAATGGCCTGGTGAAGTATCACAGAAAGCTACTGACATGTATATTCCATGCAGTATTTTGAATTTTATAATAACATTATTCGTTTTAGGTAAATTTCCTTTGGAATCAGCCTAGCACTTGTCAGAAGTTAGAACAGGAGTTGTCCATTTGGACATGTGCAGTGCATAAAATTAGTGAAAGGACATTATTGCAACCTTCTGCGAGAAAAAGATAAGGACAAAATGCAGAGACACAGCGCGTGGTCTGCTGAGTTTAGAAAGCCATAATGTATGCGACAGCTTAGGTATTAAAATAATTTCCAAGAATTACGAAGTTCCAGAAACATCTATGTATAGTGCTACATCAGATCACCGAATCAGTATTACCGCAATACAGACAAACAACACCCGTAATTTTTTCATCTCAGATTTTTTTTTTTTTTTTTTTTATTGCCGTTTATTTTTGATGATGGCTGATTTTTTCGTCTGACGTGATCGATTTCTGCTCGCATTGAACACGCAGTCATTCTCACTTCAGTAATTTTACCAGAAAGCTGCAATGTACGCTGCTTATACGCAGCATATTGAACAAGATCTCTTTTATAAAAGCGACGGCTTCCAGAGGCGCCTCACGCGGATATCACTAAAAGGAGAGTTGGTGTGCTTTGGGCAGCGTAAATGGCTTGCTAGAAAATGAAAAACCGAAAAACTGGGATTGGTCTTTTGGCTAATGTGACAAGAGGAGGTTGCTTAAGCATTGCAGCTCTGCCTGATATCTTAGGGCAGTAATTGCCTGCTAGTCCACGGCAAGCAGGCAGAAAGACTTTCGCTATTAAGGGGCGTCTGAAAACGTATTGTGGCGGAATAGTGGTTTGGAGAGGCCATCGGCATAGGCAGGTCTTGCTTTACTTCACTAATCGATCGAGATCTCAGCACAGAAGTAATGGGCAATGAAAATATTTTGAATGGCGAGCGCTCACGTCAAAAAGCAAGGAAAACTGAAATTGGACAGCTTAAAAAGCGATGGTAAGTTGTTATGTGAGAATTATTATCTACATAGTATATATTTATATATTATAACTAATTATTATATATATTATTATAGTTATATTAGTATATAATACTATATACTATATTATATGATATATATAATTATATATATATATATATTATATATATATATATATATATATATATATATTTATACAATATTATTATTATTTTGTTCTATTAATATAGGTATATAATAATAGTTTAATATATAATCAAATATAGTAGTATATATATATAATAAATATATAGTTATATTAAGTAATTATATATATATATATATATATATTATACTCTATATTAATAATACTATTATTATATATATATATATGATATATCATATATCTATATATATATATAGATATAGTATATATATATATAAGTATGTATTATTATATATACTATATATATAAGAATATATTTATATATATGAATATATACGAATATATATGTATATAATATAATGATTATAATATACTATCTATATATATATATATTATATATTATATATATAAGTATATATGTAATTCGTATATATGTAATAAAAATTTTAACATACATTTGAAATGGAACCACTTGCGAAAGTCGCACAGCCGACCCCCCCCCCCCGACGAAAAAAATTCCTGGCTACAGGGCGCTGATATATATATATATATATCATATATACTATATATATATATATATATATAGTATAAGTATAATTATATATATATATCGATATATATATATCTTATATATATACTTCATTCGTGTATATATATCGTGTATATATATATATGATTAGGTATATATATATATATCCGGTTGTTTTGAATTTTTTTCTGAAGCAGATAACCGACATGATATAATATATATATATAATATATAATAATAATATATATATATATATGGGATATGAGTTATATATATATGATATATATAGTATATTATATAGGTATATATAGTATATATATAATATATATAATGTAGTATTATATATATATATATATAATTATATATATATATATATATGAGCGGGATGGCCAAAAAATATCGATATATCGAAATATCGATATTTTTTGGGCTCGATATATCGATAGTTTGGGGCGATATTTTCTTAGGGGCGATATATCGTATTATCGAATATTTTTTCTTATATCGAATCCAGAGATATTACTTTATAAAAAAATTTTTTTAAAGGCCGGAAAAAAAAATATTTAATTCTTATCCCCCTCTTCCGACAGCCTGAAGTTTTTGAAGCTCTTTTTTCCCTGGGAAAAAAGAATTTTCCCGCATATTTGTTCTTGCGTCCGTCGCCGGCAATGTCGTATATAAATATAAAGCCGAGAGAAATTGGGGTTTTAGATTTTTGGTCTTTTCGGGAAACCAAAAATAGGGACAGGGGGAGATCGACATGGCACATACCCACATTAGTCATATTGTCTCTGCAGTATTCACTAACATATATTTGGCAGTTATTCTAGGTGGCAGTACTTTGGCAGTCCACTCGAAGCGGCGCCTGATCCTATTTACGTGTAGCTCTACTATGGGAGTGTGTTCAGTGTCAGCTGTGAGCGAAGTAATCATTGCAGAACATCTAATAGCCGGCAGCAGGACTCCCGGTCAGGACTCGCCTGTGAGGCCTGGTTTACAGTTAGCATACCGAGTACCGACATATAGGTGTTAATCATCTAATCTTATGGCGATTACGTGACAGATTGTGTGCTGCAGCGCATTTGCTTAAATAATGTATGTAATAATTAACGAATTTTAATAATTGGCCATTACTAAAAGTTAGTATTGGGGGGTACATCACTACAGCTTTTCTCTTGATAGTCGTCTGGCATCCGGTTCTATCTGAAGTAAAAATATGTTTCATTTTAATATTAAAATTTAATATTATTTTCTTAAGTTTTAGATTTACAGAGTAGCATAGCCAAAGATTAGCAGCAGCATGCTTCTACCTATGACCAAGTTTAAATTCCATCTTGTTGTTAGAGATTAATATTTATTTTGTAGCTTAAATAGACAATTCATTTTGAAGATTCATATGGCTTCATTAAAACTTAAAATCGCTGTTGTTTTCATTTTTAATACGAAAACAGGTGATTTTTATGATTAATTGTTTAATTTCTAGTTGAAAGCGGCGATTTTCTTTTTATTCATTTATTCAATTCGTCCACAAAAAGTCAAAACATCACCCAGTTCGCTCAAGATCCAACCATCAAACGCTTTTCCTAGCACAAGCTTCAGGGGATCTTCACCTCTTGGAGTTGGAAAACTTGAAGAAGTTGGCAAAGACTGAAGAGGTGAAGATGCCTTTTTGCTCATTTCTACCACACCCTTTTTCTTCTGTACAGTACGTCTGGCTTGCATATTTTATTAAATTAAGCTTTCTCATCACCTCTCTCTCTCTCTCTCTCTCAC
>JABUQX010086988.1:0-5000 GCA_015478945.1 Trachelipus rathkii
ATCTTAGAGATGGAAGCTATCTACATATGGCGATATTAACCTTAAACCATAAATAGATAGTATTAGACAGTTGAAATAATTAATTAGGAAGCCATAGGATTTGTACTAAGTTTAACCATATATAAACAGTCGTATAAAGGCTTAATACAAATTTTAACCTAGGTAATTTGATTCGAATAGACAGGGAACAAATAGGTTCCTAAATGTCTGAAATGAAAGCATTCGTCCTAAGCTATTACTTTTATGGGCAGAATAAAGATTCTAAAAAATGACTCGAACGTATTCGATTTGAACTATTGCTATTCTTGGGTAGAACTGACATGTTCTTAAAAATGACCCGAATACTTTCTAGAATTTGTCAATTAAGACGCTTTCTAATATTTGAAATAGATAAAGAAATGTCTTTATAAGACAATTCTTAATTTGATTCGAATGCATCCGATATAGGTAATTGAAGCCTGAAATTTCAGGTAAGAAAGCACGACTAATAAAAATTAGACGAAATGAAGCCCAATCGAATGCATCTGGAATTTGTCACAAAAGACGCATTCCTAATTGAAATTTGATATTGAAATAGACTTGTAAAGTTATACCTTGATATTAAAGAAGCTCACAAAATACTTACAAGATCTGGAGAATTTATGAAACAAACCTAGGCATCCACGATGATAGCTGATAGATCCTTAAGGTTACAGTTATTTGAGAACTGCTGCAATAACTACTTATGTTTCGTTAATGCTTATGAAGGAGGACTTCTCAACATCAAAGTATTTGCTGTGGCATTAGAAATCCAAATCTAGAAGGAATTTATGAGAAGTGATTAGGTATTATAACTTAACAAATTAAGACGTTTTGAATAGGATTAGGTTATTCTTAAACCGAGATGACAAGATTTTCAGCGCTCTATCCTATCCTTGGATATGCGGACTTGATAATTTAGTTGAAATGAGCACTACATCGTTAGACAAGATTTAAGTGCTAAGCGATAGAAACTTCGACTAAGTAGAAAGAGCCTTTTATAAAAACTCGATCGCTCGAGCTTAAAAGGTAGTAACGGTGTAACGAGTCTGAAGTAAGTAACTGACAGCTTTTAGAAGCTTTCGTTAAGATGATGGCCTTGAAAAAAGGAGTTTTAAAACCTGCTCCGCCCCATTTTTGCCATTATTGAAGATGTATTTGAGAAATTAATCAAGTAATATATATATATATATATTATGGTATATATTGTATTGTATATTATTATTATATATATATATTAATTAATATTATATAATATATATATATATATATATATATATAATATGTTAATATATATTATATATATATTATATATATATATTATATTATATATATATATATTACTATAATTATTTAATATGTATATAGATATCATATATATATTAATATATAAATACAATATATATATATATTACTATATATATATATATATATATTATATATATATATATATATATTAATTATATATTATATATATAATATATATATTATATAAATATATATATATATATAGTATTATATATAGTATATATATATATATAAATATTATATGCTTATTAAATATATATATATATATATTATATATATATTATATATACTATATACTGGCATTATTATTATGGATTTTTTAAGAAATTTGCTATTCCGATATAGCTGCGGAAATTTAATTTTTTCAACTTTTATGAACTTATTTTAATACACAAGGATAATATAAATATTTTACTATTTATTTACCAAACTTAAAAGTATTGTGTGGCAGTATCTGGCAACAATGACAGATTTGGTGAATTATTCAGTGTTTATTATATTTTTACGTTCAGTTGCTGTCCTGCTTTCACGGGAGTTGTGTGTGTTATCGATGTTTTACACCTTTTATTATTTGTTATAATTAGTGTATACTAGTGTTTTATTGTATTATTTTAATAATAATACCATTATTTTCAGATATTTTGGTAGTTTATAAAAGTGATCCAAATATGGGTAAAGTTAGTGATTTGAGTCCACGGAAAGTCGGACAAATTAATGTGTTATTGCAAGTGAGCAACTTAAAACAGAAAGAAATAGCAGCAAAACTTGGGGTTTCAACTCAAACAGTTAGTAATATTAAGAAGAAATTGAAATACGGTCACAGTTGGAGCTTCAAATAGGGTTGGCAAATGTGGAAAGAAAAGAAAAACAACACCCAGGGAGGACAAAAAAAGAGTTCAAATGGCTCTGAAAAATAGAAGACTATCATGTAGGAAGCTTTCCAATGTTCTATCAGCAGAGGGGATTATTATTTCTAGAAGAACCGCCAATAGGAGGTTATTAGATGCTGGATTAAAAGCCTATCGTCCAAGAAAGAAGCCTAGACTAACTTTAGAAATGAAACGGGCAAGTAATGCCTGGGCTCAGACTCATATTCATTGGACTTCTGAGCAATGGGAGCAGGTAAGAGTTGATCAGATAGCTATTATTTCTTTTATCACTCATAAAAGAGCATTTGTTATTAGTAAAATCGCAATGACACTTGAAAATATCATTATTACTGAATTATCAACCATCTATGGTTTAAAGTCATGAATTTCTGTACTTGTTTGACTACTTGCATCATCTTCTATGCTTTTCCTACTTTTCCTATTGTGTTTTATATTGCTCCAGATTGTATTCTTTGATGAATCCAACATTGCTGGGCTTGATGATCGTGTGCAGAGCGTGAGAAGGCGATCAGGTGAGGAATTTAAACCCAAATGCCTGAAAAAACGATAAGATTTCCACAGAAAATCATGGTGTGGGGTGCCATTTCTGTTCATAGCCCAAGTCGATTGATGATTGTTGAAGGCACCATAGACCAGCATAAGTATATAAATGTACTACAAACTCGTTTACTACCTCAAACAAGGGATTGGTTTGGCAATAGACCTTGGATTTTTCAACAGGACTCCGCCCTGTGTCATTCAGCGAAGTCAGTAAAGAGATGGTTCGCACAGAATGGCGTAGAGGTACTTCCATGGCCTGGAAATTCACCTGACATGAACCCTATTGAGAGTTTGTGGTCCGTGTCGAAAGATGAAATACACGATGTTCCAATTACGACCAAAGTAAAACTCATAGAACGTGATATTCATGGTTTGTTTCATTCTGAAAAATCGAAATTTGTAGAACTTCACTTGCTGGCATGCCGTCGCGTTAAAGCATTGCGGTGCCAAAGTGCCACAATCCAGGATAAGATAATCTAATATGAGGTGATTTAGTAAGTCTGTTATCATTCATCGTATTCACAGAATATTCATAACTCACTGATAATTATCTATCTATGTTCATCAACCTCATTGTGTATCTCAGATAGAGCGAAGAATTATAGATATTTGAACATCAATAATAATGGGCTCGAGGTTCTCCGTGAGGTACTATACTACTGAGGAATATCAGTAATAGTCGGGGATTATATGACTATAATTGACTGGGTAGTGTGCTCAGAGTTACGATGTATGAGCGGGTATTACGAGTCGGTATGTTAGGTTTTAGTAACGGTCGGGTGCTATACAATGGTAGATATTAGGTATACCTAGTATATAATCATTATAAGTATATCACTACGTTTATAAGATGGTGATAGGTGATTCAAAAGGGTATATGATATAGGTATATGACGAGTGACTAGATCGGGGTCATGGTGTATTATAGATAGTCTAAGTTATACATTATGTGAGTGAGTAAGTATGAGTTAATAATGCTGTCTAGTGAGTTGTGAGCGATTTATATAAGATATATACTGTTGATATAAGATCGTATGCCTATTGAGGCAGAGGATGAATATTAGAATATATGATCTTAGGAGCTGAGTGATTGTATTTGTGGAGTAGGTTTTAATTTACATTCATAGAGTTCAAGCGTGATGAGGTAAATGAGATATGTTGAGACGGTGAACTATTAAGATTAAGAGTGAAGCATAAACTGTATATATAATACACATTGTATTAAGGTTGTAGAATATAAGAGGTATAATGTCTCATATGTATTTATTAATATATTGAAGCGGGATAGTTTGATAGCTCTACTGAAGTAGTTGCTGATTCGTTTACGTGTAGATCTGTAGGTATTATAGATACCCTAAGCTTATATGATGAGTGAGGTGAGTCATGTGATACAATAAGCGAAATATAGAGTTGAAGTTAGTATTAAGAGTGAACAGTATTAAGATTTATTCGACGGTAGTATTACATTGATCGAATGTGATAATTATCTAGAAGGGAGGCAGTGATGATAAAATTTCTATCAATATTTTAAAGACTTGAAACATATAGTCATTATAGATGGATTATATATATATATATTAATGAGGTATTTTTAGTCATGTTGTAGATTCTGCTTGATATTGTTGTTAACGTAAGATATATATATATATATATATATTGCATGAGAGTGTGTTGACACTTATGGATTTTACTTGTATATGTCTGATTAGTATACGATAGAGGTTCTTGTACTCACATAGTGATTAACGTATATGCATCTTATATGATGTATAGTTATGTCTATACATATTTATGACATATTTTCGAAAGGGCAGGTAAGTAATCCAAGTATTAATTTAAATTTTTTTTTTCAATATATATATAATTTATTACTAATATATATTATATAGTATATATTATATATTATATATATATATTATATATATATATATATATAATATCATATATATAATATATATATATAATATATATATAATATATATATTATATATTATATATATACTATATATAATATATAAATATATATATATATATAATAGTATATATATATATGTATATAATATATATATGAGTAATATATATATAATATAATATATATATTATATATATATTATTATATATATAATATAAGTATATATATAATCCGTAACTTGATAAGCGAGTGCACTATTGAGGGAGTAGAATAATATGAGTAATGGGATAAAACTATATATATTATATAATATAATATATATTTATAATATA
>JABUQX010086988.1:7500-25000 GCA_015478945.1 Trachelipus rathkii
TAGTATTATATTTTATTATATACCTATATATATATATATATATACTACTATGATTATTAATAGAGCGTTGATATATATATATATATTATATATATATATATACTACATTACTTAGTTGAGGGAATAGTATATATTTAGTATATATATATAGTAATATAATGATATATAATATATAGAATATATATATACTATATATTATATATAATAGTATATTTATATATATATAATATATATGTAGTATGAATATATATAGTTATTCAGTATTATTATATATATATATATATATACTATATAGTTTTTATATAATACTTAACTAATATATTATAAAATATATATATATATATAAATATATACCTATATATATAGTATATATTATTATAAATTTATAATAGTATAATAATATATAGGTCCTATATAATATTATATATTTATATACTATATAGTATGATAGTATATTATGATGATAGTAGTAGTAAAGTAGTATATTCATATGGGTACCTACTATATAATTATACTGATAATAATAATTATATACTATAAATTATTTCAATATATATATATATATAACTTTTTATATATATATATAGATAATAGTATATTGAGGTATATATAAGTGATAGTGAGATTATATGATATATAATTATAAGTATATAATAGTGTACTATTTAATTAATATATGACTTAAGTGCTACATATATAATATATAACTATAATGATAATAACTATATGTAGTAAACATGATATTAGGTATTATGTGCTTTATGAGCTCATCTATATATATTTAATAATATATTATATACATATAGGTAGCTCTATAAAGTATAGTGTCTATATATATTACAAGGTAGGTATGAGTATATATATGATATATAGGGTGTATACGTGGTAGGGGGGGGTATAGAGTAGTAGGCGTCGGGTAGGGAGTAGTATGGTGATAGTATAGGTAGTTAGGTATGTGATTAGGTAGTAGTCGTGAGGTCGATATATATGTATATATATTAGGTCTCATATATATTTTTGGTTTGGTATTTTGTGACCCAGGGGTGCGGTTAGCTTGTTTTAAGAAGACCGAGATGCACAAATGTTTAATCCACATTTTATTCCACTTCAAATCAAGATCGTCTGGCGCGGTAGCGCCACTGGCGGTCTTTTTCGCTCGATTTAGTTTTGGAAGTAGCCAATGATAGTTTTGAAATATAAATTTGTATATATATATAGTCAATACTAGGTATCGGTAGGTGGGTCTACCAGTAGTTGAATCCAGAGGATATTTACTTACATAATATCTTACGAGGGAATGAAGAAAATGTATGTCGACTCTTGTATATTATACTCTTGCTATAGTAGAAGCCAGAATGGGCCAGACTAAAACAAGGAAACTTGATATTTTTATTTATTGAATGAATGTTGGGGACGAAAAGTTTTGTTGTTCATGTAAACTTTAATGAAATTTATTTCAATACGAGTTTCTTATTTGGAAATGAAGGTTTCTCGATAATTTTAGTTACAGCATGTAAGAATTCGCTTCGCTATTTGATCTTATCACATTTTTTACTTAAAGCGAAATCAGAGTGGTCTGTAAGATTCCCGAATATTGTTAACCAAGCGTTAATCGAACAAGATGTGTAAGTATAACTTTTTCGAAGTTGAAAATATATATTTTCGGAAATGGACAAAGATGAAAAAAACTCTTGTCAAGGTTCAGAAGAAATATGAAAAATAATGAAATAACATATTTTGGTTTGTGAACATATAAACGGTAAAATAACAGTAGTACTGCTAAAGGAACTTTCAGATTAGATTATATACGAAAGGCAATAATATAATAATAATAATATAATCTAGTAATAATAATAATGAATAATAATAGATATAATAATAATCAATGAATTTTCTCAATTATAGCGAAGGATACTGCTTACACTAAATTCAAATGATGATAATAATAATAATAAATAATAATAATAGATAATAAATAGCAATATATTTCCAATATCCATATATTTTATTAAATTGAATTGAAAGTGAAGTAATAGGAAAATAATATTATTAATTTTGTAGGAATGGTCAATCTCTAGAAATGCAAAGCATTCTAGAAGAAAGACAAATTTCCAATGTAAAAACTTTTATTTTAGGTTCCTAATGTTTCTTGTTTCTATTCAGAAAACAAGGAATACAAATAGGAATCTTTGTGCGTAAATTTCAACTTCTTGGAAAGGTAGATTATTAGTTACAGACACTGTATGGTGAAGCTTTCCTGTCTGGGGGTATACATTAGACTAAATATTGCTCCACCACCCAATTGGGATCTAAAGTTACACACCAAATCTATAGATAGCAATTTAATCACTAGGCACAGGAAAATATTGGGGGTATACCGCGCATGTTATACAGCAACAATTTGTTTATGAAAACTCGCTAAAACTGTGGGCTGATCAATATTCTTATATATTGTTATGACAAATTTTTTATGGAATGTATTATATACGGTAGTGAGATCATATATATATATGAGCAATTATATTTAATGTAAATAAAAGAGATTATATGAATTTCAATTACAAAATAGTAATTCTTTAAATTGTGAGATCATTTCAAGTAAGCTATTTATTTGTCAATTTTTTTAGACACACCGAAAATCTTTCGGCACGCGAATTATCTATATCAAAGCTAATTTTTTAATATTTTTGAATAAATATTTTATGAGTTTATTATATACACATTCGTCAGATCGTACTATATAGGAGATTGATTTTTCAAATCATAAAATCATCCAAAGAGGGAGGAAGGTCTAGAAAGATAAGGATTTATAATGAAGTTTCAGTTTTCGGAAGTATGCTGATATGCTGAAATAGCAATCAAAATTTTACGCCATGAAATTTTGCAATATTCTGATTTCTGATTATTTATATTTGTTAACCTTTTTTATTTTCTATACTCTTTACAATCCATATTTAAGTTTTAATATTAATAAAATGGTTTTCATTTTTTAGCGACGAGACAGTAATTTCTTATGACCTACTTATTTTGATTGAAATTTCTAATTTCAAGAGCTTAACAGAAGTTTTCCTCTGATAAGACATTTACTATTATAATTGGAATTTTATTCCTGTCAAGTTTTCTACGTACTTTTATCTTAAATTTTATTTAACTCTTTTATTTTCCCTCGAGTATTCGCCCTTATGATCTATAATTTTCTAAACATCCTTTATCTTTTCAAGTGTGTCCATTTTTGGAGCGTTCTTGCTTATTTATGAGTTAATTATTTTAAAATATTTGACATGTGTCAAAAAATAAACAAAATTGAAGTTATAAGCCAGGTCACAGTTGGGGAAAAAATGTGTGTGTAAATATTATACTTTTAAACTTTCACCGAAAAAAGAGAGAGGATAAAAGAATAGATAAAAATTCGAGATATCTCCACTATTCAACACATGAAAACACTGAAAATACTAAAATTAGACGAAAATAAACAGCAAGGACATGACTTGGAAGGTGAATTTTGGCACAGATATTTGAAGTTCTTGGTGATTAAAACCAGCTAACCCAATAAACGTGGAGCAGAAATTCGGATTTCCGCAAGACCTTTGCGGAAGACTATTTCTATATAGGAAGCACGATCAACATTATCATATCAACTGATCTGTTGTCCACGATCAAGAATTGAAGTTATTCTAACTGAACAACTCAATCAGAAGAGACTGATTTGATATATAATATTAAAACACTTATCAAAAATTAATGTCTTACGAATCATAGAAAAAACTATTGGCCTTTTTTACTAACAATCTGCAAGGAGAGAGGGTTGGTCAGATACCCGTTTAGTGGGATCCTAATGTTTGGTCCAGAAAGGCTTTATGAGTGACATACTTACACAAATTTCCTAAACATCCATTTAAGCGAAGGAAGGTTTTCAATGGTTTCGGACTGAGAAATTTGATAAAAAAAAAGGAATTCACAAGCCCTGAATTAAACATGTAAGACACTCGAGATGGTTGCGGAAGCCTCTAGAAAAATGAATAGGAGCTCACTTGAAGAGCAAGCTTTTCATAAAAATTAATAATTATGTTATTTAACTGCAATTTAAAAAATGATGCTCGTAGACATGTTGATTCGACTCGGGATATTAATCCAAAGAGGGCAAGAGTCCTACTATTGAGCTGCAGGTATTAAGAGTGGAGAATGAGTCTTTCTCGGTTCGCTCTCGCCTACTTTTATAGTTCTATCAGAAAGCACGCACATGAGGGTAGGGTTGATACGATAGAGGTAATTAATTAAATAAACCACTCAAATTTTAAAGTTATTTGATGTTATAATAGGGAATAACGAAATTTGATATCACTTAAGATAGCAAGATTTCATAACTATAATATAATAATAAATTTTTGAATAAACTAATTTAAGATTATTGAAAAATCATTAGAAGTTTTACAAAGTGAACGCTTTTTTGGGCAACAATAAATGTTGTTTAACCTCGTGGATTTTTGCACTCTTACAATATGAACTTTATACTGTTATTAACAGTATGTGATCAGATTTTGTAATTAAGAGTAATTAACTCAATTTATATAACAATAATCAAAAGCAACCAGTGTTATCGGACTGGATCATTGGGTACAAGAATCAAGGTTCTAGCACATTATGAGGCAAGAATATGTTAATATGCTTTGATATATAAAGAATGCAAGGATCAGCCGGGTAAATACGTTTGAACATTTCGGATTGAAAGGAGGCATGACATTTTAACCACAGTAAAAGGTTAGAGTGGTGTCAGACTAACTTAAAATACTAACCATCTCCGATATCCCTGGAACACCTGGGCAACGAAGAGGGAGAGGGACAGCTTTCAATTATGATAATTTGTTTAAACTGGATGGCCTATTTGAGACAGTGGTTCATAAATATTCTAATAAGTTACTGTAAATACACATTTGATTCAAATAGTAAAAGTCTAATCGACAAATATGAAATGTCTATATCTATTGTACATTTGAGAAGGTGTGAGATTTTACAAAACCGATTGTCAAAGAAAATTTCGAAATAGTTGATTCCTAACCAAGTCGTTTTTTTTATATCGGTTTTTCATTTTTACTCTCCATTTGCGTGTGGGTAAATGTATGTAGGTAAGATTAATTTCTTATATATTATTAGGTATTTAAAGTACAGCACACTGGCGTATTCCCTTATATATATATATATTGTCACTATTCACTAAACCTTTTTATATACTTTAGTGCTAGTTATGTATTTAAGTCTTAGATAACTATCTATGAGGATGGTAATTTAATACATCATATATAAGTGCTATCACGGTATAACTAGTATATCAGAATTATTAAATATATGTTTATATATATATATATATATATATATATATATAGTATATTATATATATATACGTTATAAATATATAAGCGTGAATTGTATATATCGCGTCTTATATAATATGTAATATACTAGGTAATATTAGTATATAGCGGGCCGGGTATAAGTAGATAATATGATCTAACTCTATAATATTAGTATCTAATATTTGATAATTGAATATGTACGATTATTCTTTTTGTGCTTGAAAATTGTATCAATAATAGTTTTCTGTGTGACATTGAAAGCAAGACGAAGAATCCGTTAGAAGAGTTTTGTTAGCAAAAAATGGATATGGTGGCGTGGTCTCCAGCCCCTAACGCCCGTTTTTTTTAAGGGGTTACAGATATCCACCAGGAGGTCCAAACTTGGAACTTCTTACTATTTATTATTAAATGAAAGTTAATTATTGTGATTTCAATGGGCGTAGCCATTCAATTATAATGGGAAGGATATCTTTACTCTACGGAGCTTTATTGGATATAAGTCGTATGGTATTGTCTATGAGATTTTGGTTTAAAATTTTTTTTGACCCATTCCATTTTCCATAATGTATTTAACTTTTATATTCAAAGTGGTTATTAAGTATTATTGGAGGTTACAAAATTTAAAGGAAATACTGATCGACTAGATGCAAATATTCACATCTCGCTTGATCACGATTGCAAATCAACCACTCGCGAATCCAGGTCATCAAAACCTAAAAGGAAAACTGGCCACAAGTGGCAAATGAAAGTCATTTAAAATAAATTCTGACATTCAATCCCCAGCCAGAGAAAACAGAAAAATATGATTTTTGTTTTCGATAGATATTTAGTGTAAGGGGGTGAAAAATGGAGATGACACGTGGAAATAAGCTAATACTATTTTCATTCACCAGTGGACTCTGTGTTGAGAGGATAGAGGAATGTTTGAACGTGGGATCGGATAGTGGGTCAACTCGGCATATAGTTTAATATTAACTTAACTTTCACGTTCTTGCATATCTAAGGGTTGTCAAAATATCTTAACCTACACAAACGCAAAGGTGACACTGATTTACATTAAAGGGGAGTGGTTTTACCTTTATTTTTTTAAGGATAAAGGTTGGGTTTAATAATACCCGAACCACCAACAGTATCAAAGTCAAGGGAATTACGGAAACCCTTTCCCCAAAGAAATTTCCATCCCAAGACTACTGTTTCTCGAAGAATATTATAAGGTCATCACCTTTAGTTCTGAGAGTAAATGTATTTTGAAACGAATATACAAGGCACTTGAAATTACATTACACAGTCAGTATGTCCCGGCACACACAACCCTGAAGTAAGAAAACCCCTAATGCCGTACAAAAGGAACTTAACTACTCTTTTGAAGAGTCACGGGGACACTGGTGAGAGGAATACACAGTTCACGTTTGAATTAAAGTATAAGTAAGAAATTTTAAAAGATTATATTATTTTGTTCAATAGCAAAAGAAGTTATATGATAAGTTTTTTGATGTTGTCTAAATGGATAATAAGGTTGTCGTCGAAGCTTATTTCGAATCGAATATAGCTTTGATCCGACGGGAAGCCAGGATGTTAGCCTGACGGCGGTTCCTAGGGGGAGAACTTGATGTTGTAGGTGATTCTTCTTCTGTAGAAGAATCATAAATGTTACTATGAATTTCCAAGGGGTAAAGATGAATGACTGCGCGAGTAATTTCACCTGTTCTCGTACTCAAGGAAACCGATCGTACATAACCATCAGGGGAAGTATGTAAAACTTTTACAATTCCCAATTTCCATTTTAAACGGGGACCGTCATCTTCCACCAGGACGACGTCTCCGACAGTTACATTTGGGCGATCAGATTTGTTATAAGATTGCCTTAAATTTAACAAATAATCCTTTTCCCATTTAATTTTAAATTTATTTACAAGGGAGAGGATATATTTGTAGCGTTTACCAATTTTTATAGGATCCAAATATGTGGGATCCATTTCAATAAGTTCCTCTGGAACGGGGAGTGAGTTTAATTTATGCCCTGTTAATAAATGGGAAGGGGTGAGTGGTTCCTCACTATGGAGGTCATCCCCTACAAAGGTGAGAGGACGGCAATTCAAAACCGCCTCTACTTCAATTATAATAGTATAAAATTCATCATAAGTGATGAGGGCATTGGTAAGGGTACGTTTTAAATGGAGTTTGGTTAATCCAATTAGACGTTCAAAAAATCCTCCGTAGTGGCTGCTACGAGCAGGATTGAACCTCCATGTAATGGAGTATTGATTAAAAAATTGTTTTACAGATGGTAAACTATGTAACTGTTTTAAATAATCAGATGATGCATGGAAGTAGGTGGCGTTATCTGAGTAAACAACAGAAGGGACACCACGTCTACCCATGAAGCGGCGGAATGATCTCAAAAAAGATTCTGTGCTATTGTCTAAAACGAGCTCGAGATGGACTGCTCGAGTCGTTGCACAGGTAAATAATACGATATAACATTTTGAAGTAGCTGTTTTTGAAGTTTTAATTATAAAATGACCTGTCAGGTCAACTCCCAAAATAGTAAATGGCTTAGTGTTAATAACTCTTACTTTAGGCAAAGCAGCCAGAGGGGCAGACCTAAAGTGAAGAGCTTGCAAACGTTTACACAAAATACATGGTCTTGTGACCTTTTTAATATTAGTTCTCATATGGGAAAAATAATACTTTCTGCGTATTATTAAAAGGAGCTCAGAGGTTCCTAAATGATGAAAGGACATATGGGTGTCCCATATGATGAGTTTTATCAAATGATGATTAGTTGGGAGTAAATAAGGGAATTTGGTGTCATAAGGTAGGAAGGAGTTTCCTAACCTTCTGTCACACCTGAGTATACCATTTACTAATATAATATTAAGCTGTTTACACAGATGTGTAAGGGGTTTTTTATTTTTTAAACAGTCTATTTCAGACTGAAAATGCAGACTTTGCATATATTTGATCCAATATGACTCAGAAATTTGTTTCTCCTCAATGGAGAGTTGATGGGAGAATTCAGGTTTTACAATTGATTTATTTAAAGGGGATTTATTTACAGAGTTTTTCAAATTTTTTATGAACCTGAATACTAAAGCTGTTATTTTTACAATTTTATTATAAGATGAATAATTCTCACTGTTCAGTATACTTTCAACAGGAGTAACTGTCACAGCTGAGATTATTAAATTTTCTTCTTCATTTTGTGAAGAGGAAGGATGTTCCCTCCAGACTGGCCAGTCTGAGGGATTTAAGAGCCAAGTTGGACCTGATGTCCATAAATCAGAAGATAAATATTTACAGTCTGACCCGCGGGAAGCAAGGTCAGCGGGGTTATCGGAAGTAGGGACGTATTTCCACTCTATAGAGGGAACATTTTTCCGAATCTCGTCCACCCTGTTCTGGTTAAAAGTGGGGAGTTGTTTTTGTGAAAAAATCCACTGCAAGGTGACTTGACTATCACACCAAGCATATATTTTTTCAAAGTTTAATATGTTTACAAACGTTTCTATAATAAATTTCAACATACGAGATGATAATAGAGCTCCTAGTTCTAATCGGGGATGAAGCTTTTAACTTTAATTTTACTTTTGATAATAATATTTTTGAAATGGGTGTTGAGTCTACACAAGAGACTACGTACACCACAGTACCGTATGCAGAGCCAGATGCATCGGAAAAGGCGTGGAGTTCCACATTAATCGAATATATAAGTTGCCTGGGCAATTTTAAGTTTAAACATTGTTCAAATTGAACCACAAGTGATCTCCATTCTTTTTGAAGATCATTGGGGATCTTGTGGTCCCAGTCAAGTTTTAATTTCCAAATTTTTTGTAGAAGCATTTTGCCTCTTATGACTACAGGTGATAAAACACCAAGAGGATCAAATGCAGAAGCAACATTATGTAATATTTTACGTTTGGTATTGGCTTCTGGGTCGAAGCTACGAGTGGGGTAAGACATGGTATCGGAAGAAGTATCCCATTCCATACCTAAAATTTTTAAACAAGGTTCTTCTATGCCCAATTCTTTCTCTTGAAACATAGAAGTAGCGAGAGATGAGTTGGAAGCCCACTCTCTTAAATTTAAACCAGCCTCTGCAAATAAGGACCTGGTTTCTAAAAAATATTGTTTTATTTCCTCTTCGGTGTCAAATGTACCGAAGAGGTTATCTACATAAATTTGTTCTAATATGGCATCCTTGTATGCCGTTTGGGATTTATTTACATGATGGTGGAGGCATGCTGCCAATAAAAATGGACTACAAGTTGCTCCAAATAGTACTGATTTGAACCTATATGTCACTATAGGCGATTGGGGGTCTGAGGGGTCTCTGACCCATAGGAAACGAGTTGAATCTCGATCCTGTTCTGCTAAACGAATCCCTAAGAAAGCCTTTTCAATATCTGAGGAACTTGCGTACTTTTTAATTCTAAATTTTAATAATAATTTTCCCAGATCTGTTATCAGAGACGGACCACTGTGTAAACAGAAATTTAAACTGGGATTATTGGATGAGCAGTCATAGACTAAACGAAGTTTAGTTGTAGAGGAATTTTTGCGCACCCCATGATGAGGTAAATAATGTAACTTGGCTTCAGGATGGAGGGGGTGGAAGGTTTTACTTCCTCGATGAAGTCAAGGGACAGCTGTTCCTTTATCACATCGTTGTATGATTTTAATAATTCGGGTTCAGTCCTGAGCCGTTTCAGCACACTATAAAGTCGACGTTTCGACAAAGAATAATTATCTGGTAAAGTGGGATGATTTGTACGCCATGGCAATGACACTACATATTTCCCATTTATGAAGCGCAAATTTTCCTTAAATGATTCAAGGGTAGTTTTTTCAGCTAGAGTAAACTGCTCATCAGGTAATATTCCAATATGGGAGAGAGACCATAAACGATCAAGGTCGTCTATGGAGTTTTTGTTATACTCCTCCTCTGTAATTACAGAAGGAGGGGGGATAGGGTCCTCAGCTGAGGAATTTTTTATATTTTCTATATTTTTTATTAAAGCAGAATCAGTACTAGAAGCTTCAGCTGAAGCAGATAAAATATTTTGATCAATATTTTTAAAGGTGTGAGAGTTCTCACAAGTCTCAGTGGAGACAAAATTCATATTTTTTGTACTTTTCGAGGGGGAAATAATAATTTTTTCAGAAAGGTGATGTTCATCACCAGCCTCAGTTGAGGCAAAATTCATATTTTTTGTACTTTTAATGGGGGAAACAATTTCACAAGCCTCGTCCGAGGCAGACAAAACCTTAAACCTATTCACTAAATCTAAATATTCCTCTTGGGAAAAATATGAAAGTTGATGCGCATTATTTACAACTTCCCCTCCCTCGGCATCTTCGAAGGGAGGTGAAGGATTTAAATTTAAAGAGTCCTCTGCCTCAGTTATAGAGAGGGGAGGATTTTCACTTAAAACTAATGGTTCTTCCTCCTCAATTATAGGGAGAAAGGAAGAATGATCAATATTTTTATGATTAGAATGGCTAAAACTAATTATAGGATCAAAAAATTGGACTTCGGCCCTAAAAGAAGATACAATAGTGACTTGAGAATCTGTGCCACCAGAAGCAAAGGGTAATTTGCCCCAAATAATATTACCTACATTTGTTTTTAGCAAATTTACATTGTTTATTTTCTCATATGATTGGAGAAAATGAGGGAGGTTATCTGATCCAAGGAACCCAATATCCGTAATGATATCTGATGTTGGATAAGGATTAGCAAGGGGGATACGATATTGTCTGAGCATTTGTGTGGTCTTTACAAGCCCAGGTATTTTAAGATCGTTGGGAAGGCGATCTACTATAACAGCAGATATGGGGATCACCCCCTCCTTGGTACTGATGTTTAAGGTGACCACATCATGTACTGAAGGAGTGCCCTTTTTGTTAATTCCGTTTATGGAGATGTTAACAGTGGAATGAGGAATACAGTTTAATATTTTAGCCACTGATTTTGATATTAACGAGAGTTGAGATCCTTGGTCGAAAATACTTCGAACCAAGATGGGTTTGTCTCCTTTATTTATTTTTAAATCCGCTATGGGAAGAGCTACACCGTGGCTCTGAGCCAACAAGGTGGAGGTTAGGTGGTTTGAAGCGGATTGGGGTACAGTTGTAACATACTCTGGTTTTTTATATTGGGGACAAAGAGCAGTATGATGTTCTGGGGACTGACAAGTGTAACACTTTTTAGTGTTTTGACAATCAGATGTAGGATGGTTGGCACCTAAACACTTTCGGCACCAACGATGACTGTTAACTAATTGATTACGAAGTTCAAGGGTATTTAAAAGACTACAGTTGGCAGTGTAGTGACTGCTGTTACAGAAACGGCATTTTATAAAATTATTTTGACTATTGGGAAAGTTATTGTTATTATAATTATTGTTTGGCCGATTTTGATAATTATTTTGATTGTTATTATAATATGGGGGTTTATTTTGATGGTGAGGGGAATTATTGTTAAACCTATTAAAGTTGTTATTAAAGTTAGGTTTATTTTGGTTAGGTTGGTAATTTGGTTTATTATTGGACTTATGAGGTGGTGAGTTCACATTTGTATTTAATATAGTTGATTGTTTGGGTTTGACCCCTTGTCCCTTCCATTTATTATTGGAAGGTGAAGTATGCTCAGATTTTTTAGGGGGATTTTTATTGTCCTTGTTGGATAATGTTTGACCTGATGCCTCTAAAACTGATAGGGCCTGGTTTAACATATCAAAAAGGAAATCAAGGGTCCAATCTTTACCGACATGTTCCCATTTAACTTTTTCTTTAATTTGTGAAGGCAATTTTTGGGCCAGTAAAACACCCAAGATAGTAGAGCCAGTATCGTCATTGACGGTCAAGCCCTTGACTTTTAAAGATTCGACATAGCAATGTACATCGGCTTTAAAAGCATACAAATCAGAGTATTCATACTTTGGTGGGGTTAATGTAGTTAATTTTAATATTAAGGTCTCCTTGACCTTTGCGGGGCTATCGAAATCCTTTTTAAGAAGACCTCGAATAACTTTATAATTATCACCGATGATGGCATAGCCAGATACCATCTGTTTTGCTGTGCCTTGAAGGCAATCCAACAATAAATCAAGTTTACTAAGGTCAGAGTAATTCTGACCTCCGACATAGTTATCAAATGATTCAATGAAAGAGGCATATTCTAAAATATTGCCACTAAAGGTAGGTAGTTTTTTAATGGGGCGTTTAAATGCCTCCGGCTCTCTAGGGGTAGCCGGGACAATCGGTGATGTAGGGCGCGAAGCTGGTCGCGAAGGTGGTTTAGTAAGTTCTTTAATTTTATGTTCAATGGCGCTGATGGAATCAAAAATAGAAGCATGTCTTTCATACGTAATGTTACCATCAATCAAAAGATTTTCCTCGTCAAGGAAATTTGCGATGTTATCATCAGCTTCTGTTAATTTAATGTCTAAGCTTTCTAATCTTTTTATAAGAGAATTCAATTTGGGAATATCGGGGTTGGCAACCATTAATTGGGTATTAGTTTCGTTAACTGTCTTTGTGACATGAGAACGTAACAATTTGCGCGATTTTTTAAATGCTTCGTATAGTTTAAGGTCACTATCTGACAAATCAGACATGGGGGAAGCCATTTTTAATCCAAAATTTTAAAATATATAAACAAAGAAAAATAATGTGTCTTCAGACACTAAAATATTAAAAGAATTAAATTTATCAGATTAAATGTTGATTTATAATACAAGTACAATATAGATTGTACAAGTAAAAATATTGTCTAAGTACAAGTACTTAGTACAAAAATAGTATGTCTTGAGACACAAAAAAAAAAAACTATAAGATTAAATGTGATAATAATGTTCAACAAAAATATTGAACCGATGAACCGGTTTCAGATGTACCGGTATAAAGCGCTGGAATATTGTATAAAAATAAAATTATAAGAAAAAAAAAGTGTCTCGCCATTTAAATGTTTACTAAGTTATAAAAAAAAAAAAAAATGTATATATATCGGATCACTCGTTGTGATATGAATACCTGTGTAAGGTTTGAACGAGGAATATATATATATATATAAATATATAAATAATTTTATGAATATTATTATTATTAGAAATATTTAAAACTAACTTAATATTAAGTAATTGTGTTTATATTACACAAACAGATTTTATATAATAATGAAGCTTAAAATTATTTAAAAACGTATGTTTTTCTACATACAACAAGATAAATATTTTTTACTAATGTAAAAAAAATAAATGGAGTTCAAAAACTTCCAATTGAATGAAAATATTTTATTTGAATATATATATATATATATATATATAGTGGTTTTAACTAGGCCACTAATATATAAAAAAAGTTTTATTATTTATATATATATATAATGTAGTTTTGAATATTAAAAATATTTTTACTAAAATATTTTTTAAAGAAAATAACTGTAGTAAGTTATTTATTTGAATTTTTATAAATTTTTAAAGTTTTTAAAGAAAAATAAAAAATTCCCCTAAATTGAGGGGAAAATTATTTGAAAAATTCCCCGAAATTTTTTAATAAATATTTTGATTAAATGCCCTCTATGGAGCTAATAAATTTGATGTGAAGAACTGGAGACAGACTATGTCTCTCATAAGCTCCCACACAAACAAAAAAAATTAAAAAGGCCCCTAAAGAGGGGAAAATATATATAGGGGAAAAATATTATGTGACACGAGGTCAAACAATGAAAAATATGTATAAACTATTATTAAAAAATAGTTTAAAAAGGTGGTAAATGATTTTTAAAATTTTATGAAATTTTTGTTGAAAGTTCGTGTGCCAAGTATTTATGACTCACAAAAGTTGGTCGCCACTTAAAATGTGGCGCAAATTAAATGTTTCTAAATGGGGGCGTGAGTTAAAGCACGTTGGGCGCCACTTAAAATGTGGGGATTTGTGACCCAGTCCCAGGTAGCTGGGCTAATGAAGACCAGATCACCAATCTACATTTATTCCCACTTCCAAACAAATCTCTGGCGCGGTACCACTTTCGCTCGATTAGTTTGGAAGTAGCCAATGAATAGTGGAATATAAATTTGTATATATATATATACCCGGTGGGTCTCGTGTGGACCAGAGGAATATATATATATATACAAGGGAATGAAGAATAATTATTGACTCTGTAATATACTGCTATATAGACCGAATGCCCATAAAAGAACCGAGTTTTATTTTATGATGATTTTGGGGACGAAAAAGTTTTGTTGTTTATTAAATTTAAATCGAAATTTATTTTCAATATGTTCTTATTGAAAATTTACTGAATTTATTTTTAAAGGTAAGTCGCTTCGATGTTTGAGATTATAATTTTTATTGCGAAGTTATTTCTGAATTTCCGAATATGTGTAACCACGTTATCGAACAAGATGTAGTATAATTTTTCGAAGTTGAAAAATATATATTTTCGGAAATGGACAAAGATGAAAAAAACTCTGTCAATTTCAGAAGATAATGAAACAATAATAACAACAATATTTGTTGTGATAACGGTAACAATAACAGTATACTACTAAGACTTTCTATAATTAGTACTACAAAAACAATAATAATAATAATAATAATAATAATAATAATAATAATAATAATAATAATAATAATAATAATAATGGAAAGCAGTATACTAGCTACACTAAATTAAATGATGATAATAATAATAATAATAATAATAATAATAATAATAATAATAATAATAATAATAATAATAATAATAATAATAATAATAATAATAATTATTATTAATGGTAATAATTATAGTAATAATTACCAATAATAATTATTATTTGTAGGAATGGTCAATCTCTAGAAATGCAAAGCATTCTAGAAGAAAGACAAATTTCCAATGTAAAAACTTTTATTTTAGGTTCCTAATGTTTCTTGTTTCTATTCAGAAAACAAGGAATACAAATAGGAATCTTAATAAGCAAATTTCTACTTCTTGGAAAACTAATTATTATTACAAGACAGTGGTGAAGCCTCTGTCTGGGGGTTATAAGACTAAATATTTGCTCCACCACCAATTGGGATACTAAAGTTACCACACCACTATAACTACAATTTATCATGCACGGAAATTTGGAAACGCGAAATGTTACACAATTTTTTGAAAACTCGCTAAACTTTGGGCTATAAATTTTATTATTTTATGACAAATTTTTATGGATGTATATATATATATGAGTCTATATATATATAGAAATTATATTTATGTAATAAAAATTATATAATTTCAATTACAAATAGTAATTTTAATTGGATGAATCATTTCTATTTTTTAATATTTTTGAATAAATATTTATGAGTTTATATATACTATTCGTCAGATATATATATAGAGATTGATTTTCAATCATAAAACTCAAAAGGGGGAAGGTCTAAAAGATAAATTTAAATGAAGTTTCAGTTTCGAGTATGCTCTCAAAAAATCAAATTTTCGCCATGAAAATTTTGCAATATTCTGATTTATGATTTATTTAATATTTTTAACCTTTTTATTTTCTATACTCTTTACAATCCATATTTAAGTTTTAATATTAATAAAAATGGTTTTCATTTTTTAGCGACGAGGCAGTAATTTCTGACCTACTTATTTTGATTGAAATTTCTAATTTCAACTATAACGAGAATTTTCCTCTATAAGACATTCATTATAATGAATTTTATTCCTTCAATTTCTACGTTTTTACTTAATTTTATTTAACTTTTTATTTTCTCAGTATTCCCCTTATATTAAATTTTCTTAAAATCCTTTATCTTTTCAATGTTCCCTTTTAGCGTTTTTGCTTATTTATTGAGTATGATTTTAAATATTTGCATGTGTAAAAAAATAAACAAAAAATAAGTATACATCACGTTGGGAAAAATGTGTGTGTAAATATTATACTTTTAAGCTTTCACCGAAAAAAGAGAGAGGATAAAAGAATAGATAAAAACCTCGAAGATATCTCCACCTATCAAATAAAACTGGACATCTAAATTAAGACGAAATAAAAAGGCGACTTGGAAGGTGATTTGCACAGATATTTGGTCTGGTGATAAAAACCAGCTACCAAATAACCGTAGGCGAATCGGATTAATCCAAGACTTTGCGAACTATTCTATAAGAAGCACATCAACATTATATATCAACTCGTGTGTCCACGATCAAAATTGAGTTATTCTAACTGAACAACTCAATCAGAAGAGACTGATTTGATATATAAAGTTAAAGCACTTATCAAAAATTAATGTCTTAACGAATCAAAAAAAAACTATTGCCTTTTTTACTAACATCTGCAAGGAGAGAAGGGTTGGTCAGATGACCGTTAGTGGGGATCCCTAAGTTTGTCCAGAAAGGCTTTATGATGACATACCTACACAAATTTCCTAAAAACACCATTTAACGGAAGGAAGGTTTTCAATTCTCCGCTGTTGATTTATAAAAAAAAAGAATTCATCAGCCCTGAATTAAACATCGGTAAGACACCTCCGAGATGGTGCGGAACCTCTAAAAATGATAGGGGAAGCTCACTTGAAGAGCAAGCTTCATAAAAAATTATTATGTTACTTTAACTGCATTAAAAAATGATCTCGTAGAATGTCTGATTCGACTCGGGATATAATCAAGAGGGCAGAGTCTACTATTGAGTGCAGTAATTAAGAGTGAATACCTTCTCGGTCGCTCTCGCTACTTTTATAGTCTACGAGAAAGCACGCCGAGGGGTTGACGATAAGTAATTAATTAAATAAACCTCAATTTTAATTATTGATGTTATAATAACAAATTTGATATCAAAAGATAGCAAATTTCAAACTATATACTAAATAAATAAATTTATTGAATAAACTAATTTAGATTTATTGTAAAAATCATTAGAAGTTTACAAAAGAAACGTTTGGCAACAATCACATGTTGTTAACTCGTGATTTTTACTTCCATAGAAATTACTTAATAATTGTAATTTTGTAATTAATGATAATTACTAATTTTAACAATAATCAAAAGAACCAGTGTTCTCCACTGATCAATTTGGTACAAGAATCAAGTCTCTAGCACAATTATGAGGCAAGATATGTCAATACTTCGATATAGAAAAATGCAAGGTCAGCCGGGGTCAATACTTGAC
>JABUQX010086989.1:0-10000 GCA_015478945.1 Trachelipus rathkii
AAAGAAAGAAGATTATAATAAATGTTAATAATATGATTACTAGTTATAAATAATATAATAATTAATAATTAATAATAAATACTGCTGTGCATCAATTTTCATACAGTAATAACTAATGAATGTATCGTTGGAAAGTTTTTTTCTGCGGAGCTCAAAATTTACTTAGAATATACATAAATTCTACTTCTTTATTAAATTCGCTAACGACTATTAGATTAAATTAAGTGCCTAGCTAACCCAATAATTATGTATATATGACAACTATTATTTTTTTAAAAATTAGTCATAGTTCTGTATTCCTTCTCATGATTAACACGATCTCATCATGTGGTTATTTCTGGTTCAAGGAGTATCGACTGGTAAATCGTTTTAGGCCTTTGGAGGATAAATATGTTCGGTAATAGGAATAAAAAAACATTATGTTGGAAACTTTGTTTTAGAGCTGTTAAATTCTTCACGACACTACTAATGAGAGGTAATCTTTTTAATTTTACTCAATATACGGGAGACACAAAACTCGGAGACCAAGTCGGGTAAATAATAATTAACTTTAGTTATAAGACTGATGTAGTTACGTTCCTTTCAGTCTTAACAAGCTGCTATTTCGGGGTCGCAAATATTAGGAAGACAACTTTTTTGAGGCCATTAAATATGACATACATACCACTTGTGATACAAAAGTACAAAATAGTTACTTACTAAGTTATCTTCAGTAAATCAATTTTAGAGCTTGTAGTTTACGTCAAGCATATGATCACTTAATCTATTTTCAGGCAGAGTACGCATGCACACGTTTGTTTTCAATGGACATGGCAGGAAGGTATCGTTTTATGGAACTTCTGTTTGATTCCTGTGTTAACGGACTTTAACGCCTATTTTTCGCCCTGTTTCTTTTTATAAATGATTGGGTTTTCATTATTGCATGATTTAGGGCACCCAGCAACTAAGCCGATCTTAAGTCTAGTTCACGGTTTAGTTTACTATAATAATAAATATTTATTAGCAATAATTTTACAAATTCATAACAATTAATATAAACTACATTTACTCGTTTACTGTAACTTTAGCGGGACTTCCTTTTCCTTTTCTCTTCCCTTATCTTGTGTCCTGAGGTAGTTGGAGAGTTTAATACTTTGCGAGGTGTTGACGAATCGTGTCTTTGCACTACCTTCCAAATTCACAACTCAGATTATTATTTAAGGTAGTTTTCATTTCCCCACATTCCTCCCTCTCTCAAGTTTGGGAACCCAAACTTATAAGAAGGAAGCGACCCAACATATATAAGGAAACGTCCACCTTTCCATACAACATAACGCATTCATACTGTCATTGTATAAGATGAATAGATGACATGAATTAATGAATGATATAATAATGAGATAATAAATAATAATAATAATGATTAAAATATAATCAATAAATAATAATATAATTTAAAATAATAATAATAATAATAATATATATATAATAATAATAATAATAAATTAATAATAATAATATATAATATAAATAATATAATAATATAATTATATTAATATTAATATAATAATATATATAATATATAGATAATAATACTAATATAATATAATAAATTAAAATAATAATAAAATAATTAATAATTTCATTTTCTATTAATTTTTAAACTTTATTCAGATACAGAAAATTTACATGGCTTCATTGTACAATTTTTAACAAACTACATTAGCAATAATTATGATAACAAAATATTTCCTAGTATCTGAAAGGGGGTCTACTATTGCAACACAGTGGTCGTGGTTGCTTGAACCCGAAATATAATAATTAACATATAAGTATATAAAATGATAATTAAACTAATAATATACATAATTAATATAATGAAATTATAATCATTAATAATAATAAAATAATAATAGATGAATTCCTCCAATTGGTTCGATATAATTATATAATAATCATAATAATAATAATAATAATATAATAATAATAATAATAATAATAATAATAACATAATATAATAATAATAATAATAATAATAATAATAAATAATAATAATGAATAATAATTAATTATAATAATAATATAATTAATTCAAATAATAATAATAATAATAATATAATATATATAATACATAGCAATAATAATAATAATAATAATTATAATTATAATTACGAATCATAATAATATATATAATAATAATATAAATGAATAAAATATAATAATAATATAATAATAATAATATAAATAATAATAATAATAATAATAACAATATAAGTAATTAATAATAATATAAATATAATAATAATAATAATAATAATAGATAATAATAAAATTTGATAATAGAATTACTAATAATAATGATATAAATAATAAAGAAAGCAATAACAATAAGATTGATAATAAAAGTAATAGATTATTAATAAAACAGATAAAATAGTTAATATTTCAAATACTTATAAATACAGGTAATTAATAATAATAATAATAATAATAATAATAATAATAATAATAATAATATATAATAATAGATATAAAAATACTAAATACTCACCACAAGACTTAAATAATAGTAATAAAAATGATAGGTATTAACAAAATGTATTAATAATTATATATAATAATAAAATAAATAATAATAATAATAATAATAATATCATATAATAATAATAATAAATAATAATAATAAATGATAATAATATAATAATAATAATAATAATATAATAATAATAATATAAAAATAATTATAATAATAATAATTATAATTATTAATAGTAATAACAGAACAATAATAATATAATAATAATGAATAATAATAATAATTAATAATATAATAATAATATATAATACATTAATAATAATAATAATAATAATAATATAATATATAACAATAACAATAACAATAACATAACATAACAATAAGATAATAATAATAGATATAAAGGTAATAATAATAATAATAATAATATAAGTAATAATAATAATAAATAATTAATAATAATCTAATTAAGTATGAATAATATAATAATAATGATAAAAAACGGATTCCAAATTGAAATATAACAATGAAACACTAATTTTGAGAGATGGCGTGATCATATTCTTTATGAGTCATCCAGAAATAGAAATAATAATCAATTAGACAAGTATTAATATAATAAATAAAAACTATATTGATTAAACGAATCCAGACATGAAAAGTGTTAAAGTAGAAATATATATAATAGAATTGATGAATAAGCGATTAGATTGGTAATAATAATAATATGAATAAGTATTATCAAGATAAATAATAATAATAATAATAATAATATATAAATAATTAATAGAATAATAATAATATAAGTGATAATAATAATGCAATAATAATAATACTTATATAAAATAATAATAATATGAGATGAATAATAATAATAATAATAATAATAAATTGAATAATGCTATGGTAATTTTCGAATATATATATAATAATAGATAAGATAGTTAACAGAGTTTAACAATAATAGAGTGATAGTAAGAGGGTGAGTTTTAATACGATTAATTAGTAGTTCAATTCAATATAATAGCTTATCATATGGGGGGTATATAATGAGATAATTAATATCTGTCAATTAGATGGAAATTACATATAATAATTTAAGTAAGTAATAATAATAACTAATAATATATAAAAATAATAAAAAATAATAATATAGATTATAAAATATAATAAATATAATAAAAAGATAATAAATAATAATAATAATAATAATAAATTAATAATGATAAATAATAATAATAGTGATGTAATTAAAATATATAGATAGGAGTAATGATTGAATAATAGATTAGTATATACTTGGTATTAAATTGTAATAATGTAATAATATAAAATAATTAATAATATAATAGATATTAATAATTAATAATTAAGTAATAAATAATAATCAATATAATAATAATCAATTAATAATAATAATAATAATATAATTAATAATAATGAATAATGACTAATAATAATAATATTAATAAATAGTACTAGTATTATTAGTCTTGTTATCTCTTTGTGGTTTTGGAGTTTCTTGTAACAGCAGCTGAGGCTCTGCAGTATTATTACTTATTTATATAGCTTTTTTTGAGTTTTCTTGTAAATATTATAAAGAATTTTCTATTTTTTTTAATTCTCGAGGTAAAATCGTTATGACTTTAGCACAATTTAGTAGCTAACTGCTTGTCTAGCTTTTTCTAAACTATAGAAAGGAGGATTTACGTGAGCACTGTATTTCTAGATTTTATATCTCTTTGAAATTTGGTTATTATGAAGTTAGCATATTAGGAAGTTGCATACTTAGTTTTTGTAGTATATTTGTGCTGTTGCTTTAATAGAAGATAACTTCAAATAGCGGTCTTCAAATTGTTACACATTTTACAGTTTTTAATAAAAGGTGCTGTATGTCAGTCAGAATTTTTTAGTTAGGCTAATAATAATAATAATAAGTAATCCTGATCGTTACATACTAAATAACTAATGTACTTTCTTGAACACAACGTACTACTGCATTGTTTGCATTCCCTTGCGTACTCAATCGAAATGAGAAACCTAATAAATAATTATAAATGTAATATATATAATATAAATAATAAAAATAATAATAATAATATAGTAATTATAATAATAATTAGATAATAATAATAATAATAATAATATAAATATAATCAATAATAATAATAATATCTTCTGTGATAATTATAATAATAATAATATAATAAGTAATAATAAATAATGAATAAATAATATAATAATAATATAATAATTTAATAATATAATAATGAAATAAATAAAATAATCATAATATAATAATAATAATTATTAATAATATAATATTAATAAATATAATTGAATAAGAATAATAAATAAATCACGATTGCTTCGGCTCACTCCTGTGGCATATCCTCATTACTTTAACTGTAATAATCTGTTTTCTTTCACTTCGGCTCCTTTTATTCAGTTTTTTCGTCTCAATTCTCACAAATTCTTCATCCTCTGCTTGTTGTACTAATAAATGAGTCACAGAGATTTTACTCTCTATCAGCGGGATTGACCTTTGTTGACTTCCGCGTCGCAGAGTGTTAGCATAACCGATGCTCTAGCCCACTTAAGGCCATTCCACATCCTAAAGGGACGCTTCAAGCGGTAGTTTTTAAAGCACACAGTTTCTCATGCCATAATTGCTTGAGTGACAATGAAAAATGTTTGTTCCTGTTTTTCACCACCAATGCATGCAGGATTATACTTTATGCGGAGGCAAGGTTCCGTGTTTACAGGGACTCTCCGGACTGTAATTGAGAGACAAGAGGGGTTGAAAGACACAAATTGTTTGGCTTTTCTTTTATATATAATAAATAAAGTTGAAATAAATATGATTTTTTCCTTTAATCCTCTAAGCTAGCTTTAAGTGAGAATTAATCTTATTAATACTCTATTACAACCTACGTATCCTAAATATAATACATTAATGTCATATATCAATACAATATGTCATGAACAATATAAATCGATATTCCTTTTATTTGTAAATTTAAAGTGTTTTAAATTTAGCTCAAAACAATACTTCCTTCAAAATATCGTCGTCTGCTCTGAAGTTAATCTTTTTGGAAGATATTTTACTCCTTTTATGACTAAGCTGTTTTATCTCTAACTTTTTGACCTTATCATAGAGTCCATATAGGTTATATCCTATATTGTCCTGGGTAATAACGAGTACAACCTGATCCGAAATGTCACACGTACCATGTTTGTACTTCGGTTTGGTGTATTCCGCAACTCGATTAAGTTTTTGGTTTCCCAATTAGGGTTAACTTGGCATTACTTCGGTCGTAAACTTAGTCGGATTAGTTGCGGCCTGTGCCTCAAAATCGGTTGTAACATCAAACTCGACCTTTTCCAGATTGACGCACGGTGCCTCCATATTCAATCCAAATTGAATCCCCAATTTTTTTGGGAAATATGCTTTTTAATTTAACAAAGTTGTTAATTCAAAAATTAATGTGGAAAATCCTGGAACTTTAAACACTTTTTTTAAGCTTAAGTCAACCCACGACTGTTCACGCTGAATTTCAAGAATCATATGTAAGTTTCCTTCCTGCTTGAAATAGTATTGCTTCCTAAAATTAGAAGGTTTATTAAATTAATGACACGATCGTCCGACTCGTGACACTATATATATATAGTATATTATATATATATATAGTATATATTTATATAAATATATATATAATTATATATATATTATACATATATATATAATATATATATATATTATATTTATATATATACTATATATATATATATATAGTATATATAATATATATATATTATATATATATATATATATCGTATATATATATATTTATATGATATATATATATTATATATATATATTATTATATAATATATTATATATATATTATATATATATTATTTCTATATATATATATATATATATATATATATATTATTATATATATTTATATATATATATATATATATATAAATTTATATATATTTATATATATATATATAATATATATTATATTATATAATATATATATATATATATTATATATAATATATATATATATAATATATATATTATAAATTTATATATAATATATTATATATATATATATTATTATAATATATATATATATATATAAATATATATAATATATTTATATAATATTATATATATCTAATATATATATATATATATATATATATATTATATATATAATATTAATATATATAATATATATATATATATATTTATAAATGTATATATTATATAATATATATATTATATATATATATACTATATATATATATACTATATATATTATATATATATAATATATATATATATATATATATATATACTATATATATTAACTGTTTACTGTTCTCCCCAGGAGAAATCCTGAATCTTTTAGAAAACACGACTTAATCAGTCGAACTTAGCATGTGTCTCAACTCGGTTTGTTTCCCACAGTTTTCTCTCAATGTAATTTCCTCCACTCGCAGACAAGCCTGCACTCTATCAACGAAATCTTGCAACGACTCCTTTATCTCTCCTTGGTCTGTCCTCTGGTCTACTTCCATTCGGCTTCACTTCCCATCGCTTATTCGGCAGTGTAATCTAATTTTTTCATCTTTTCAAGATGTCACCCACCATCTGTTTTTGCCAGCAGCAATCCTCCTCATCATAGTGTCACTCCAACTCCCTTCGATCTTTTATCCTTATTTATCTTTCTTAGTCTTCAGAATTATTGCCTCTCAAGATCTTCACACGTTGCCTGTATCCTACTTTCATGCCTTTTGGTAGGTACACATGTTCTGTCGTAAAATAAGCAAATATAGGTGCTAACACTCCTTCGTAAATACTTCTTTTCAACTCTACTCAATATATAAATTAGGTCTTCATCAAGATACACAGCATGCCCGTTCTTTTTAATCTTCGTTATCCTATTGCATCGATCTCTGCATCCCACGCTCCGTTCTCTGTATATTATTGCACCCAGTATTTGAAATTCCCCCCTTTTTAAGAACCCCTTTTTTTTCTTTCAAAGCTTTTCCCTCTTTTTTTTTACTTTCCCCCACCCACATGATCTCCGACTTCTTCCTTTCTCTACTAACCATGCACACACATTTTCTCATGTGTTTTATATTGTCAAGCCACTGTATTGCTTCAGGTTTTTTCGCTCGAACATCCTCGTATTCTTTCATCCATTTCCTGGTCCACTTTCTCTACAATCGCACACTCATGGCAATATGACCATGGAATATCTCCTTCCTTTCCCCCACCTCCTCCTTAACCTCTTCAAGTCTTTACTAATATAACTATGAACATAAGGGGACAATTACCGACTTCTTTGTTTCACACCCTTTATTGCCACCTACAACATTCTTCATTTTTTATACCGCTGCTCTCACAATTGCACTTAGCACTTTGTGAACTCTTCTAGTGCATCACCACATCTTCTCCGACTCATAATTTGTTCTTTAACACCTCCATAATCATTAATCGTACATGTCAAAAAGTACTTTCGTTATATCCTAACACAAACATAGATCCTCCGGTTGTACTCGTAAACCTCTTCTCTAATCTTGTCTCAATGTGAAGCATAATGTCTGTCGTACTCCTACGCTTGCCTTTTTTCATCAGTTCAATTACTCCTAGTTGTGGCTCGGATATCTCGTATCAGTCTTTCTCCAACACTCTTTCATATATTTTGCCATACGTTGATCTTATCAAAAGATATTCTGATAATTTTGCACTCTCCGAGGTCTCTTTCTACGTTTATAAGTTTTTCCACATGCTCTCTGGGGACGCGTGCTTGTGAGATTCTTCACATTTTATTTCAGAAGCTCCAATACCTTCTCTCTTCAACATTCTGCCCTCCTTAATAACTCAATCTGCTATTTCATCTCTCCGGGAGTTCATCATTTTTTCATTTTCTTTATGCTTCCTTAGTTTTCTTTAAGTTAAATTTTTATCCTTCGCATCTATCTCATCATTGCTTTCCAACACCCATACTGCCTCAATCTCTTCCTCCTCCTCTCTTTCATTAGCAGCTGTAATCAAAAATTCCCGTCATCCGTATATTTATTCCTCTGGTTCACAAGGGTTTCTCCTTCTTTATTCTTCAATATTTATTTTGTCTTTTCTCTTTGTATCAATATTTTTCATTAATATTAAGAATTAAAGTATATACTGTATATATAATCATATATATAATATATATTCATTATTATTTATATATATTAATTATAGAGTATATATATATACGTATATATATATATATAATTATATATATATAGATATATTTGATATATAGTAATATATATTATTAAGTTATATATATATTATATACTAAGTATATATATATAATATATTTATTATATAGTCAATGTATATTATATATAAGCACGTAAGCACATTCCCTAAATATAATATAATATATATTTATAATATATGTATATATAATAATTATATATATAATTATATATATATATATTAACATTATATAATATATTATATATATATATAATTATATATAATAAACATGATATATATATAATAATATATATATATATACTATTATATATTATTATATATTATATATATAATATTTTATATTATATATATAATATATATGATATATATTTATATATATAATAATATATATATATATATATTACTTTATATATATATATATTATATATATATATCTATCTAATATATAGTATATATCTATCTATATATATATTACAGAAGATAAACACCGACGCTCTCGGGCAGAGCGCCTAATTCTAGGAGGGGTTAACTTCAATTACGTCGAGCAGGACGAGCCAAGCCCAAGGAGAGATATGCTCACATTTTCACGCGACCAGTTGCGACTGGACCCACTCGCTTTTGTTTGGCGAGTGCTATCACACTGAGCTACCGGGTGGCTTTTTAGTATATAATACCAATATAAAACTCAAAAAACATCATATACATCACAGATATAAATACATACTAATACATAACAGTAAATAACATTATATATCTCTGTCATTATCACCATTTATTATTCTATCATTATCATTACTACACTATTATTACTATTATATTTATCATTCACTATACATTATCATTATATTTCATCATATTCTATTATGATTATCATTTTATATCATTTATTATTATTCTTATATTAATCTTAATACAACTATATTTATATCACTTAGTAAACAAGTGGACATTGAAGATATGAAAAAATCAGAAATTAAAAAAAAAAAACTATCACTTTTATCACTACTAATTGATACTATTATCACTAGATTGCAGAATGATCCCAATCTCTAGCAACAATAGGTTGAGCAGCCCTCTTAATGAGCCATGGAAATGAAGCAGTTTCGGAGAGGCATCACAACAACACAGTTTACATCCCAAATCAGTCGATGAAGTATTACTCATGTTTACGAAAATTTTCAAAAGGTTCA
>JABUQX010086989.1:15000-26997 GCA_015478945.1 Trachelipus rathkii
GTGTGTGGTGGATCGTGTCATTGGTGAGACGGTTAACGGCTCATGGAGTCCCATTGGTGCTTCGGCACGTGGTGAGACAAAAGAAGTTAAGCGGGGTGCCGATATAGCACCTCTCTATTAGTAAAAGAAGTAAGCGGGAGGTGCCGATAATAGCACTCCCTATAACAAAAGAAGTAGTGGAGGGTGCCGGTTATAGCACTCCCTATAATAAAAGAAGTAGCGGAGGGTGCCGATATAGCACTCCCTAAACAAAAGAAGTAGCTGAGGGTGCCGGTATGGCACTCCCTATAACACCGAGAATCTGAGGTGCCTTTTGTAGCACTCACTACCATCCTGAAAGTCGTAGTCTGGAGTGAGGTGTGGAACACCGACATTGAAGCCACCGGCATTTATGGTCTGAGTTGGGGATCTACGGAATCCAACACTCAAAGTTACGTAATAAACAGATTCCTTAAGTACTTATATTCTATTTATTTCAAGAAACATTGACTTGTATACAGTGATAAACATTAATGTGAATTTATAATTGTGTAAATATATAATGATAATATTTTGGGGATTTATATATATGTAGGTTTAATTATTTAGTTAGGTTAGTGAGGATATATAGGTGTATTGATACTATCTGGTATTATATTAATGAAAAATCTTATCTTGTGTTTTTCTCTCGACCTTCCCCACTAGAGACGTGAACCCTTGCCTTGGCTCCGTATACCCTCCGTCAGCACGTTGTGGTGGGCCGGCAACATATTTTGGTGGCTCGTTCGGCGTCTTCAAGTGGTGGGTTCGGCGTACCAGGTATAGTGAGAGAGCATAGGTGTGGAATCTACAAAAACTGTAAGTAGAGAAGAAAAATTTTTTTTCGTTGAGTTGCCAAAAAATTTTTTGTTGTTAGCGAATTTTTTTTTTTTTTCATCTCTCAAAAAAATAGTGGTATAAAGAAACGTGCCTTTTTCAATATTCTTTTAGGAACTATTATATATATATTTTGTTGTGCTCCTTATTTCGAAATTTTCGTGGAGCTGAATATTTTCGGAGCTCAATATATTTCAAAAAAAAAAAAAAAGGGAATTTCGTTGAGCTTTTTATAATTTTCGCGGAGCTCTTATATTTTAAATTTTTTGTGAGGTGTGTAAATTTTTACAGAGATCGTTATATTTAATTTTTTTGTGTGGAGCTCGTATCAGTTTGACAGTCCCAAAAAGAAAGCCATGAAAGGTTTTTAGTTTCTGTAAATTTTGTGAATTTTGAAATTTTTTGTGTGGAGCTCGTACATTTGAAATTTTTGTGTGGAGCTTTTGAATTTTGAATTTGTGTTGTGGAGCATTTTGAATTGTTGAAATTTCTGTGTGGAGCTTTTTGAATTTTGGAAATTTTGTGTGTGAGCTTTTTGAATTTTGAATATTTGTGTGGGCTTCCTTGATTTTGAAATGTTGTTGTGTGGAAGCTCTTGAAAGCTTTGATTTTGGGGTGGAGCTTTCGTTCGTTGAAAATCTCTGATTTTTTTTTTTCTTGGTGAATTTTTTTTTTTTGGAATTCGAATTTTTTTTTGGTGTTTTTTGGTTTAAATTATTATTGATATTTTTTTTTTGCATTAGTTTAATTGTTTGAAATTCACGTGTCAGAGCTTTGAACTTTCTTTGAAATTCTTTTAGAAATTCGAATTTGTTTTTTTTGGTTTTTTGGGTTAAAAATCATTGTGATTTTTTTGTTGCATTGTTTAATTGTTTTGAAATTCAGTGTAGAGCTGTTGAATTTCTTGAAATTCTTTTTGAAATTTGAATTTTTTTTTTTTTGGTGTTTTGGTTTGAAAATCATTGAATTTTTTTTGCAATTCGTGTATTGTTTTGAAATCAGTGTAGAGCTGTTGAATTTCTTTGAAATTTTTTTTTGAAATTCCGAATTTGTTTTTTGGCTTTGGTTAAGAATCATTGATGTTTTTTTTTTGCAATGTTGTTTACAATTGGTTTGAAATTCAGTGGTAGAGCTTTTGAATTCTTGAGAATGTCATAACGCAATACAATTTTTTTATTTGGTTTTTGGTTAAAAAAATCTATTGGATTTTTTTTTTGCAATTGTTGAATTGTTTGAAATTCAGTGTAGAGCTGTTGAATTTCTTTGAAATTTTTTTTGAAATATTCGAAAATTTTTTTTTTTTTGGTTTGTGTGAATCCTTGGATTTCTTTTTGAATTCTCGAATTTTTTTTTTTTTTTGAATTTTGGTGTGAAACTCGTGTGAATTTCTGAAAATTCGTGAGGAGAAATTTTTTTGGGGAAATTTTTGTATAAAGCTCTTGAGCAGTTTTTGAATTTTGAATTTTGAGCTTTTAAATTTTGAAATTTTTTGGTTTTGGAATTTATTGAGGCTTCCCAGAACTACTTTATTAAATCATTTAATTTTATTTTTTTTGAATTGTAATTACACAAAGTATTATTCTAGCTCTTTGACTTAGAAGCACAGTCGATTATTTAGTGTTGAAATTTGTTCTTGAAATTTTATTTTAAACTGATTTGGTACCCACATACACAGTGGTACCTAATTGATTATTTATTTTGATTTTTTTTTTTACATTTGAAAAAAAAAAAAAATTTTTTTGATATTATTTGGGTGTGGGAGTGGTGTATATATTTGTTTGTGGTACACACGTACAGTGGTACCCAATTGATATACATTTTCGAATTTACATTTGGGTGTGGGGGATTTACACACACACTGATAAAAGAATTTTTTTTTTTTGGATAAATTTTTTTTCTCGCATTCTCGTGTATTGTTCACTCGTATAGATTGATAGTAAAGAGAAGCAGTATGGCGGTTGACGAAGGTAAAGATGATAAGGAAGGACAAAGGAAGGAGTAAAAGCAATGCTTTTATTGGGAAATATTCCAAAAGGTGTGGCTAACAGAAACAGAAGATTTATGTAGACAGGTAGCTATGGTACTGATAATTGTGCACAGGCCCTCAGGTCAAGAAGAGGAAACCCTAGTACAGAGCAACCGGTAGAGGTGAACAATAGTACGGTACAGCAGCAGGGTGACAAAAGAAAGGAGAAGTCAAATGTAGAACATTCCGTGAGAATGAAGGAGATAGGTAAGATAAAACCAAAAGTGCAGTATGCATTGAGGTATAGGGAAGAAGATTATGAGGAGAACGATGATGACATTTTTGATAATAGAAGTGAAACTGAAAGTGAAGGTGGTGGAAAGAAGAAGAGAAGGAGGAACAAAAAAAGAAGACATGTAAGAAAGTATACAGTAGATGACGGTTCGGTGACAGAAGTAGAGTCAGAAGGTGACAGTGAGTTAGATAAAGGTGGTAAATTGTGGTTAAAGAGATTGGTAGAACTGGAAGAATCGGGTATGGAACCCAATATAGCAGTTAACAGGGTGCTCATCATTTTGGCCGGTGAACTATTGGAGGTGATGCGTACATACAGTAGAGCTAACACAAAAGCGGTGAAACCTTTAAAGTACGGACGAGACAAGGTACAGACCTTTGATGCCTTCATCGAAGACTTTGAGAGGTACGCGAAAGAACAGCTTGGAAGGGAAAACAGCGGTGGGTCTGTTTGAATTGATGAGCTTTTTGGAGTGTGGCCCCCTGTAGAACATAACTACATATATCAATACAGAGCGAAAGTTGAAGTATGTAACCATCGTATCAAAGGTTGCGTAGCTGGTGTAAAGAGGAGAAAGATAGTGAGGTGATGGATCTTCAGAAGGAATTCTGGAAGATGGAGATTAGGAAAAATGAAAAGATCGCCGAGTTTGCTCTGCGCATGCAGACAACATATGAGGCAGCAACAGAAGAAGATCAGAGGGATACTGGGATCCTAAAGAAACAGTTCGTGAACTGCCTGCCTAAAAAAGTGGCCAGAAGGTTTAAGTTACGGATGGGGAGTGAGAAGGAGAGTGTGAAGGTACGGTGGAAGGATATGGTGAGTTGGGCCCAAGAAGAAGATGAACTAGAAGATCAATCGGAACCAGAAGCTGAAGCTATTCCTATATGGGCAGCCATCCAACAAGAGGGCAACCAGAGGAAGACATATGCGGACCAGGTCCGTTATGGTAGACCGGCACCGCAACGGAACGATGCACCAAAGGAGTATAGTAGAAGGAGTAGTAGGTCATACAGTGGGCAAAGAATAAGGTGCCATCATTGTGATAAGGTGGGTCACTTAAAAAGAGACCGTTGGAGGTTTCAGTGAGGTCTGGTGCTAGGATGTGCAAGTATGAGCATAAGCTTATGATTGTGGAGCAAGGATCGGGTACCGGATTTCAGCGTGAAATGACAAATAGGGACAAGTAACAAGGTACCTCGCAAGGAAAGTGGAAAGACGGTGTTTCTTTGTGATGAGGACATTGGGTGACAGTCTTGTCCTAGGAAAAGAGGAGTTTGAAAGATGAAGAAAAGGAAAACCACTTAGGTTCGGGAAACGCCGCTCCCGTCGTATCGCGGGAGTGTCGGAGCAACCCACCAGAATAACTGTGTCCACAAGTATCCGGTTAGTCAAGGTGGTTTGTGCGAACCCTGAGGCAGAGAGAGTTTATGATGAGCCAAGATAAAGAGTACTGTGGTCATTGCTCAGCGGATAGCAAAAGGTACGAATGAGTGGTTTTCAACAAGAACATAACAACAGGAAGGTGTACATCATAACTAGCAGCGGTGAATATGCAGGTCACGGTCCTGAAAGTTTTAAAATGGCACCGTTTGTTTGAAGGTGATGATAAAATTTGAGGTGTGGAGATGAATTTGACAGTGATTCAGGAGCAATATTGTTTAATCGACGAAAGTGAATTTCAAAGGATCTCAGTCCGTAGTACTGAATATAGGTGAATAGGTTGAGAGGTGTGGTGGTCCAGCTTTGTGTTAGATTCGCAATCGCAGCCGCAACGTTGAGAATCACAGTGATGAAATCAGCTAATGGTCAGTCGTTTCAATAGTGGTTAAAAGTTGAAGGAGGGTGTGATACTGGGGATGCCGTTTTTGGTTAAGAATAATATAAAGCTTAATACTGTAGACGGATCCTTTAAGAGGTATGGTGACAATGGTGTCAAAGAGCAGGTGTATTTGATGGATGGATTAAAAGACTGTATAAGGGTGGTAACCTCGGTGCCTGTGTATATGGTAGAAGAAACAGTACTTAAGAAGGATGATTGGGAGGCAGTTAAGGTAGAATGGAGATCTAAACAGATAAAACCAAGGAATCATGATGGAGGGTACAGTACAAAGCCGGAAGAGTTGTTACTGGAAGGTGTAGAAGGTGGTAAAAAAGGTTACAACAAAAGATTTAAAATCATACCAGGGTTGGTGAAGTGGGTAGAGAAAGGAGGTACAGTATTGTTAAAGAAGTTGACAGCGGGTCAGTTAAAATTAGGTAAAGGTGAGCAAGTAGGTACTAGAGCACATTTATGTAGTAGATGAGACAGGTTGAGAGTTATGAAAACCAGTGTGTGGTATTGTAAACACCGACAGTGCAAGAGTTGTCCCGGGTCATCTAGTAATGATCAGGAGTGACTAAGGAGAATTAAAGACGAGATAAAATTTATGAAAGAATGTCACAGAACAGATTGAGCAGATTTTAGAGGTACTGTGGAGACAACGCAAAGTATTTAGTAGAAGTGACGTGGATGTCAGTGAGACATCAATGACACCGTATAGGATCAAACTTCACGATTATACCCCTATATATCAACGGGCCAGGAGGTTTGATCAGAGAACAAATGAAGAAATTGAACATCAGGTAAAGGAGTTGTGTTTACGAGATATAGTGGAGCCGTGTGCTGCAGAGTGGAGCTCACCGGTAGTGCCGATACGAAAGAAAGATGGGACACTCAGACTGTGTGTCGACTATAGAAGGCTTAACAAGGTGACAGAGGCGGACAGGTTCCCCATGGCGAACATCACAGAAACTGTTTTTGGTTGTCACGGTGCTCAGTATTTTACAAGTTTGGATTTAGTAAAAGGTTACTACCAGATGAACTTGGAGGAGGGTAGTAGAAATTTTACAGCTTTTTCGACTGTCAGTGGGCAGTACCGTTTTAAAAGGTTAAGCTTTGGCTTAAAAAACGGGCCTGCGGCATTCCAACGGGAAATGCAGAGAATACTTTCGGGGTTCAGTAAAGATAGAGTGGTGGTATATGTTGACGATGTATTATTGATTTCAGGAGAGTTTAAGGAACATCTGGTATTAATAGAGCAGGTACTGCAGCGGTTTTGTGAAACCAACGTGAAGGTGAAAGTTAGTAAGTGTAATTGGGTGCAAAAAGAGGTACAGTTTTTGGGCCATATTATTGGTCGTACAGGTATCAGAAAGCTTCCGGAGTTTATGTCCCAAATTGACAAACTAGAAAAACCAAGTAACATCGGAGAATTGAGGAGATACTTAGGTATGATAAACTTTCAGCGGAAGTTTATAAGGAACTGTTCAGAGGTAGCGGCACCTCTTAGTGCATTAACTGGTGGTAAAAGGAAGGATCCGATAGTGTGGACGGATGAGAGAACAAAGGCGTTTATGGACTTAAAAGAAAGAATGAAGGAATCGGTGGAGTTGGCGTTTCCGAATTTTTCACCAGAGGCCAAACAGTTAGAGTTATTTGTGGACGCCAGTGGATTTGGTATGGGAGCTGGGCTGTGCCAGGAACAAGGAGGTGAGAGAAGGGTGATTGCTTTTAATTCACATTCATTCAATTCTTGTGAGAGGAGAGCCTCAACTATCGAAAGAGAACTTCTTGCAATCAGGTGGGGAGTTAAAAGTTTTAGATCATTTTTGTTAGGTCAAAATTTTATTTTATATACCGACCACCGACCTTTGGTATATTTACATACTATGAAATTGATTGATAGCAAGCTGGCACGGGTATTAGACGATCTTAGTGAGTACAGTTTTGAGGTGCGGTACTATCCGGGTAAAGATAATATTTTTGCGGACACTTGGTCCAGGTGCCATAGGAGTGAAGATCAGGATGAAGAACCAGCGGATCCATGTGCCCTTCCTGGAGGGTTAACCATTATGAAATTAGTTCCCGGTGGAGCGGACTCCTTATTTATTAGTTTAAAGGCTGTGTTGGAGGATGTGCAGGTACAGGGTACCGTACAAAATCACAAAGTGTTAAGAGAGATATTAATGGATACACTTATAGAAGATCGGAAGTTGTATGGTGTAGAAAAGAAACAGAAGTCGTTGAAGTATTTGAGGGCATTGAGGATGCCTGGTAGAGAACCGGTACCAGAAGTGTTGTTAGTGGCAAGTGACATGTTTAAGGTGAAGATCTGGTTACATCATGGTACATGTTGCTCGGTGGTGTACTTGGGTCCCAAAGTGGGAAAGAAAGAAAATCTTAAAAGTGTACACATACAGGTGCTTGGTGGTACACATTTTAACCCTTTAAGAAACGACGGAACGTTTAACAGTAATAATAGAAACATCATGGTTGATGAACTCCCATCTCAGGAAGAGTTACAGCAGGAGGAAGAGGAAGTAGAGGATTCCGAAAATGAGCTAAGTGAGGATCCTGGAAACAATTTGGTGCATTATGGTACAGATGAAGGTCTGGACATAAACTTGATGATGCGGGAGAGGCGTCATATATCACGGTTAAGTTGCAACCATGTATTGGGAGGTGTAGCTTGGCAGGAGGTTTGTATTGGTGAGGTACGCAAGTGTGCGTTTTTAGATACAGGTGCAGTCATAAGTCTGATACAAGAAGGTGTAGTTCAAGACCTGGAGAATTTCGGGCATATTCGAAGGAAATGGTCAATAAATTTGACACTTAATGGAGTCACTACAGGTATTGTCGAGTGTAACATGGCAGTAGAAATTGAAATTAGTACTTTGTATCGGCGGGTGGTGTTACCATTGGCTGTGGTACAAAATGGGTACATTCCAGCATGTATGCTGTTAGGTATGAACTATTTGAAAGGTAAGTAGAGGCGGCACTGAACGTTTGGTGAATGGGATATATTTGTCACTGGGTGATGATTGCAGCATGATGTAGAGAGATACATTTCTGAAACAGTAGGGTGTATAACATATTGGTACATACGAGTGGAGGGTTGAATAATATATATCTCGGTTCATGACAATCACTAGCTGCAGAAGATTCAGAGTTATAGGACACTGAGTGCAAAGGTGAGAAGGAAAGCAGTTGATATACAAATTAATTGCTGCTTAAGAATTTTATCGTATACCCGAGACGATTGTTCGTATGAACGGGTCATTTTTGGTGAAGAGGATGGGAACAAAGTATTATAGTGCAGTCCTTGGTTCCAACAGTTTGGTTTAGTGTGTGTGTGTGTACACATAGGAACATGGCGCACGTGGAAGGGACAATTAATGGAATTGGTGTCAAGATAGTGTGGACCGGAATGTCATTCAGTGGTGCAAGAGGTTTTGTAGAACGTGCCAAGTGTCAGTTAAATAAAAATTCGACCCACCAAGTAGTATTGCCTATGTGGAAGATAGATGTCAGGACCCGTTGAGATTATGTAAGCAGTGATGTGATGGGATGCCAAGACAAGAAAGGTTAAGCGTGCTTGCTTGGTCGCAGTGGACCATTGTAGTAAGTGGGCGGCGGTGAAACCGTTGAAGGATAAGTCGGCAGGAAGTGTGGCCGACGCTTTCGAATTCCAGATGTTACCAGCGTTTGTGCGGCCACCTTATAAAGTGTTAACGGATAACGGGGTGGAGTTTAGAAGTGGTAGGTTTGAGAAAATGCTTCAGGAGTATGGAATAGAACACATCTACAGCAGCCCGTATAAGCCAGCGAGTAACGGGGCTGTGGAGCGTGCAAATAGGACCTTTGCTGAATTCCTGAGAAGTATCATGGAGAAAAACATTGATTGGGACAGTTGTCTGCCAAGAGCGGTGCTTGTGTATAACAATACAAAGCACGCAGAGCTTGGGGTGTCCCCGGTAGAAAAATTGATGGTGGAGAAGCATGAGAAGGGTAAAGTGGTACCGATTCCGAGAGATCAGCAGGAGAAGTGGCGTGAAGGACACCCAAATTGGTTACCGTATGCGGTAGGGGTGAGAGTTAAGAGAAAAATTGTTACAGTGGATAGGAGTCTGAACAGAAAACTGAGTGAGAAGTATGAGGGTCCGTTTACAATAACTAAGGTTATTTCAGGAGGTATGTCGTATGACATTAAGGGTAAAACTAAAACTGCAAGAGCACATTACTCTCATTTGAAGGTTTGGGCGGATCCCCCAGAGTATTTGAGACAATACTTCCAGTGTGAAGAGGTGGATTGGGATCCAAAAGAACATCAGTTAGAGGTGGAAGAAGTGGAAGAGGTACCAGAAATGACAATGGAGTGTGTACCACGGTACAGGCAAACATCACCAGAGTTACAAATGCCAAAGAAGCAGGGATCGAAAATAAAAGAAGCTTGGCGTTTGTTGAAGCAGATGGCAATAAAAGAAGGAGGTGGCAAAAAGAGTGTATCGGTGCAGACGGATGAACTTGTGGGTGAGACTAAAGGAACCCAAACGGAAGATTCCGGTACGGTGCCTTCACCCATCGATGCTAGTGAGTATCGTGACTGGTTCGATGAAGAGGAGGTGGATGGTGGTGTGGAAAGCGATTATGATATTAGCAGATTTGAAAAATCACTAAGGTTTCCGGAAAATAGCTATTCGTTGGGAGTTCATATTAGTGACAAGAGTCGAAGTAGACTTCACTATGGAGCAGGAAGTGGAACCAACTATGAATCAGGAGGTGGATTTTAATAAAGGTCAAGAGGTGGACTCTGTCATACAGCAAGAAGTAGAAGAAACAGTGGTGGAGCAGGTAGAAGGTGTAGAAGAGGTCAATATCATGGTGACCAGTCCGGAGGGTTCCGAATATAGACCACGGTCTATATATGATGAGTTATTGGAAGTGGGTGAGTTACCTGATGCAATGATAATAGGTATTGGGAGTGAGGAACAAGAAAAGAGTTTATCGGATTCAGATGTATATACAGTACCAATGACCAGGTCGAGAGGACCCGTGCCAGAACAGCCGAATGTGATGAGGAGGGTCATTGAATACGAAAGGAGAACTGAGGCACGAAGAAGGGCATCAACTGGACAAATGAAGTGAGGTTCAGTGGTTATTTAGTGGTATTGGTTGTTGATTTTTTTTTCTTTTGAAGATTGTGTTACAATCTTGGAGGGGGAGTTGTATGACAGTTGGTTCGTATGCCAGATTGATTCTTAAACCAACTAAATCCTCAAATGCAAATTCAAATACGAAGGATGTCGTGAGCGAAAAAAGATATTTATTCTTGGATGGTTGTGTGAGCAACAAGTCTTCAAAGGAAGTTCAAGTAGTTCTTAAATTGGATTTTGTCAGAAAGTTGTCTTCGTTAAAGTGTATTGTTATCAGAAAGTGTTATTGTTGCTGCGAAGAGGTTTCAGTGGTAACCATCTTAGAAGTTTCGTGTCCCGTGAAATCGGGTAGGTTAAGTTAAATTTGTGTACAATTAAAATTATAACTCGTGTGTAGTGAATTTCTATAATAGTAAAATTGGATACTTGAAAAGTTTAAAGAATGTAAATATCAGTGAGATTCAATTGTACTTTTCATCAGAATTTGTGTAAAGTTGGCATCGAAAATATAGAGTTGGGTTTGAATATTAAAGTGTCAATTTGGAGTAAGGAAATAATGTAGGTTTCGATAACGCATTGAGAGCAATAAAAGAGGTTTAGAGTTGAAATTTATTATGGAGAATTTTTATAGGAAATGTAAGTTAGGTTGCGTTCAGTTCGGAAAGTGAAATGTTTAGGTGTGAGGAAAGTTAATTTGAGTAGGTGTGGTATTGGTATTATGGATATAGGTTAGGTTGTGTTAACGCAATCTGGTAGTAAAATATGGTGTCTTCATAAACGTAACATTTGTCATAAAATAGGTTGATATGATTTTGGGGTATTTTTGTAAGGTAAACTGATATAACATTTGGGGTCAGTTGAGTTAGGTTATGTACGTAAACATTTTGTTGACGACAAAAGTATTTTGGCGGAGCAATGATGAAGCATAAATGGTTGCTTAAAAATAGGTATTTAAGGTTGGAAAATGTAGGTGAGAAGCGAGATGAATAGTATTATTATTATTATTATTATTATTATTTATTAAGCGTCATTATTATTTTTATTAGTATAATTGAGAGAACGAATGTGCGTACACAAAAGTGAATAGCGTGACTGTTGTTGTACGAATGAAATTTATTAAGTTGTAGCAGTGCTACGGCTTATTATTATTATTATTATTATTATTATTATTATTATTATTATTATTATTATTTCTGTACATATTAAAAGATATATATATATATATTAACCTGGTCCTATTCTGTTTTAAGGGCCTGGTGCAGAGCCTGGTGCGGAACCTGGTGCAAAGTTGGTGTGTGAATCCAGTGTTATTGGTGGAGACAAGTGTAGTGGCTCCAGAGTCATTGGTGGAGCTCCGGCGGTGTGAACACCACAAAAGAAGTAGTGGAGGGTGCCGATATAGCACTCCCTATAACAAAAGAAGTAGCGGAGGGTGCCGATATAGCACTCCCTATAACAAAAGAAGTAGCGGAGGGTGCCGGTATAGCACTCCCTATAGTAAAAGAAGTAGTGGAGGGTGCCGGTATAGCACTCCCTATAACACCGAAGAATCTGAGGGTGCCTTTGTAGCACTCACTACCATCCTGAAAGTCGTCGTCTGGAGTGAGGTGTGGAACACCGACATTGAAGCCACCGGCATTTATGGTCTGAGTTGGGGATCTACGGAATCCAACACTCAAAGTTACGTAATAACCAGATTCCTTAAGTACTTATATTCTATTTATTTAAGAAACATTGACTTGTATACAGTGATAAACATTAACGTGAATTTATAGTTGTGTAATATATAATGTATTTTGAGGATTTATATATGTAGGTTTAATTATTTAGTTAGGTTAGTGAGGATATATAGGTATTGATACTATCACAATTATTATATTAATGAAAAATCTTATCTTGTGTTTTT
>JABUQX010086990.1:0-19789 GCA_015478945.1 Trachelipus rathkii
TAAATCTCCCCATTTAGAACTTTTGTGATTTACAGTGGTACGCTATTATTCACCTAGGCTTTTAATGTAAGCTTTTAATTTTTTTTCTTTTTTGGTTTTATTTCTGCTACTGTTTCTTCTTTTGAAAAATAAAAAAAGGAGTGCTTTGGATGGCTATGGGTAAGGGTATTATGGCTTTACTAAACAAAAAAATATTTTTTAATTCATGCCATGATGATGAAACAAATTCTAAATGTCCAGTTTCAATTAATTTAATGTTTGAACTTGAGTAAATAGGCTGCAGATAATTTATTAAATAGATATTTTATACCCGCTACAATTATTACGAACACTGCTGGTCAGGGAAAATTTGCAGATTTGGTCAGTGGAGAAAGTCAGGGAAATCAAATTCAAAATTTTTAGTGTGAACCCTGCATTGTATTCTCCCACATATCAAGGATTGGAGCGCAATTCTATTATGTTCTTGGAAGTTATTACCCTACAATATTCACGTTTAACTTTAATGTGCTTGTAACAGACCGGTCAATATTTTTTATTAAATTAAATTAAAATTGGTTTTTAATTTTTAAGAGTTTGAAATTGGTCCCAAAAAATTCTACGTATTCAATATGTAAACATAAATGAATAAGGAAATGATGCAAATATACATATGAAATTAAAAAAAAGCAAAAAAAATGGCAAAATTTTTTTCATAAAAATTTCTTAAAAAATGGCGGTCCTACTGGACATAGTAGATAACCTGAATATAAATGTTTTAAAGCTATCTGTTCTAGGGTTAAATCCTTCATCAGTTTACCATCCCAGTGAAACTTAGTGGAGTTTCTGACTTGAATTCATCTTTCAGTGTAGAAGTGCATGTTTGTTTGTCTATGCTCATTCCTTTGGTTGACTGATTGAAGACCGATGATGTTTATGTAATGCCTGCATCATGACGTCTAAAGAGCTTGCAAGCCTTCCAATTAAAATATTATTAGCTTCCTGGGATTCAGTGAGTTTGTTCTGTCCAAAGTTGCTGCTAAGGAGGGAGCATGGGCTGCGGAGTCGGAGTCGTGCAATTTTCCAGGAGTCGGAGTCGAAAATTCAGTGCAAGTGGAGTCGGAGTCGATAATTCCTGTGCAAGTTGTCGGAGTCAAAAATTTCTGTGTAAGTGGATCTGAGTTTCGGAAGTCTTAAAAATATTATAGAAATTATTATTATATTTTATTATATTATTTTTATTTTAATTAAAAATGTTCTGTTATATTTATTTTAGGAAAGGAAGTTTTGGTTTTTTGTTTCTTGCAAATTTTTGCAATATATTTATATTATTTATATTATTTATTTCTTATATATATATATTATATATTATAGTTATTTTTATATGTATTGATTATTATATTTATTATTGTTTTCTTATATTTATAATATATTTGTATTATATAGGATTGGATATATTAATGTTGTTCATCTTTCCTTTTTTTTCTCTAACAAGAATGCTTTGACTGGGAGGTAAACATCGTGGATATTTCCAGACGGGGAATAAGCAGGGTTAACATGGGAAATTATTCACATGGAAATTATTGAATGTAAGTGTGTCATGGAAAAAGGGAAAGTATCAGTGGAATAACACAGGTGACAAATAAAATTATTGTGTCAATTTTTTTTATCGGGTGGCAGGTTCATTTTTTGGCTTAAATCCTCTCTAAGATTAGTAAACTAATCATGTGGGGCTTGGGTCAGTCTTGTTGTTACATCATTTAATTTTTAGTGAGCAAGTAATTTCAAGGTATTTGTAGCCTATATTGTTCCATACTGGAAATGTTTGTCTTGTTGTTGACAGCAGAGTTGTTTCGAAACTTCCAAGATTGATTGTAATTTGGTATTTTTTTTTTTCTCATTTTTGCATATTGTTCTTCATTGGAGCTCTCAAAATTACTGGTCATGAAAGCTAACACAGTTTGGATTTTAAGAATACTTAAGGCGCTTTATTATTATTTCTTACAGATTTTCCAACTAGCCAGGGGAACATTCATTTCATTTTACACGGAACAAAGTCTTTTCCTTTGTCTTTAAAAATTTTTGTTTGACAAGATGGGTTGAGAAATGTAAATGCCACAAGCACAGCCATTTCCGATTCTTCCAAGCTGACCGAAAGTTACTAGGGGGGGGGGGAAGGGAAAAGTTGGGGAATTGAAAAAAATTTAAAAAGTGTTTGGAAAGGTGAAATATTTAAAGGATCCCTTATTACATGCAAAGTTGGGTTTTTTCAAGCAGTAGCTCGTCAGTTGGAAGGATTTCTATTGAAGTTTTCAACGTGAAAGACCCTTGACGCCCTCTTGTAAATGATGATTCAGTCACTTAAGTTAAAACTTTTTAATGAGAGAATTCTAAAACGCGGACGTTATTGTTCAGTGGCAAAGTTTTAATGAAAAATTAACTTTAACAGATAAAAAAAAATTTCAAATTAATGCAGAAAATATGGACCTGTAGTCATCAGCAAAAGAGGGAATTAGGAATGCACCTCAAAGGCTGCAAACTCCAGAAATTTTAAAATTTTCTAGAAGATTGTATGTTATTCTTGCAAGTACTTATCCAGAAGTTAGTAGAAAGAAGTCCTCTTAAATATTCCATCACAAAGGCATTAAGTTGTTTGTCGCCGAAGGTAATGCTTTCTAATAACTCTGAAAGAATTAATATATGTGTTGAAAAATTCATTGATATCAAGCGAATTGATATTTCGACGGCTGATATAATCAAAGAGGATTATGAACTCTTGATATCTAATTCCTATGTCCTTGAACTTCTGAAAAATTTTGATGAGAAGGAAGATAGACTCGATCAACTTTTCATTGAATTTTTTAAAAATGTAAACGTTCAAAAAGAAACAAAAAACTTTGTAACACTGATTCTTTCTTTATTTCATGGGAATGCTTCTGTAGAGAGAGGTTTCTCGACAACAAACATTGTCTACAAGAAAATTTGCGTGAAGAGTTATTGCTGAAGAAATTATTGCTGAAGAAATGAAAAATACTGGAGGGGTTGATTATTGTATTACAAATGAGATGATGTCATACTGCCGCAATGCTTCTTCAGAGTATAAGGCATACTTAAAAAGAAAACTGTGTCAAAGAAGCAGAAACTCTGGAAGGTGCAAAATAAAAAAATAAAAAAATTAGCAGCTGAGATTAAAGAGGCTGAAGAAGTTAAGAGAAATATTTTCAAAGAGACCGAAAAACTTCATATTTTAGAAGAGAAAATAGCTTTTCTTAAACAGTCATAAACTTTTTTTTATAAGATTAATGTACTTATTTAGTAGGTTTAAGTTTAGAATTTAAATTATTTTGTTAATTTTTTTTAGAGAAAAGGAAAAATATTTTTATTTTATTTTAGAGAAAAGAAAATGTGCAAATGTTTTTATATTTTTGTGTACCTTTGTTTTTGTAATTTTTATTTTGAATAAAGTAAAAGAAAAGGGAAAAAATGAAAGCAAAATCAGGGACCTGGTAAACATATTTGGCAGATATTTAGAAAATTAATTGATTTTGTTCATAACTTTGGCTATATATATAATTTTGGAAGCTGTTTAAAAAATTTTCAATGCAAATATAAAATTCACTTGTAAAATGTCAAATTGTATGATGTCATTTAAATTTGTGAAAGCTGGCCAAGAAAATTTGTTTACTAGGATGGTTAGAGGGTGGGCTCTGGAGGGCTTTCATTTAGGAACAATGAGTTTATTGAAAACAAAGATAAAATGATGTTTTTTTATCATTTTATTTTAGTTCCAGGGAAAATTTTGGAGGAACAGGGAAAAAACAGGGAAAACACAGGGAATTTGAAAATTTCAACTTGGTATACACCTTGAGTAAGGTGCGTGACATGCATCGGAAAAGAAAAGTAGTAGAAGTATATGACACAAGTTAAAAAGAAAGTCCAGCCTTACCGCCCCCTCTATACCTATTAGTGAGAACTCGTCGCAGTCAGAAAATCCACCTTAGAGCTTCATGGGACCTCGATGGACCCTCACTAGGGCATATCGTCAGTTTAGGGTTCATCCCTTGGCCCAGGTGGTCCACAACCATACCCCCTTACAAAACCCCGCCATTCTCTCCTATCATGCTACTTTCTTCTCGCCTCTGCCAAACTCACATTTCTCTCTTGCAGACATTACTATCTCAATCCACTTTTTCTTCAGTCTCCCAGCCAGTCGATTCCCAGCACACTCACCACTATACATCCGCTTACCAACCGACATCATTCATCCTTTCCACATGACCGCACCATCTCACACCCATCCTTTCCATTTATTCTCTCATTTATCCCTTTCTTCACACCACACAACTCTCTAATACGTTCACTCCTTATTTTATCAATTCTTCTCACACCTAACACGCCCCTAAGATTGTCGATCTGAACACATTGAACTTTAGATCTATGTCGTTCTGAACACATTGATATTTAGATCTATGCCTCTTATTGCAGATCATAGTCTCACTACTATACATTAACACAGGTAACAACAATACCCCCTCTTGAAAGACCCTAGCGCACTCAAGAACTTAAATCCTTTTACAATCCCAACGATTTAATTGCACCAGCAACTTTCCTGCCATTCACAACTTTCCTACTACACCTCTGCATCATCCGTTCTCTTTTCATCCAACATATATCCTAAAATTTAAACTCGACACTTATTCCAGCCTGTTCACCATTTAACATAACTTCACACCGAGGAACTGTCTCACGTCACGAACGCATAGGATCTTTACTCTTTTCTACGTTACTTTAAACCCCTCTTTTTACACACGCTGCCAACTCTCTACCAATCCTTTCAAACTCTCTTCAGATTAAACCAACACAAAACAAAAAATCATCCGCATATAAAGGTAGGGCACGCCCTCCATTCTCCATCATTCTAAACACCATTTCCTTCCCCTACTACCCCTATCTCTAATTCTTTCATAACCCATCCATATTACAAATTGAAAAACCAAGGAGACATACAAGATCCCTGCCTCACTCCGCTATTAATATTAAAACCAATATATTATATATATATATATATATATATATATATATATATATATATATATATATATATATATATGATATTATATATAATAATATATATATATATATATATATATATATATATATATCTATAGATACAAAGTTATTTAAGTATTTGTTTTTTATATTTTTTATTTATACATGAGACTGAAAGTAATAAACTGTTAATTATGATAATTGCTTGTTTTATAATAAAACGGAAAATTCCGATTTTTATGTCCATTTTTAGGCGGGTGGGTAATTGAGCTTAGCAGGAACCGAATATTGAATCTTCCTCTTTACTCTATATCATTTGAAGATTAGATTCATTGGAAAAGTTTTATATTTTTTTATTCTCAAAAGCAAGCGAAAAAAAAATAGTTGAAACAAAAAAATGTTTTACTGTTGCTCTGTAAGCACTTAGCTGAGTCAGAGTCTAAATTTTGAATTTGACTGCTGGAGTCGAAGTCGAAAATTTTTGTTTGAGTGGACGTCATGACCCAAAGAGTTTTCAGCTTCCATTAAAACACATGTAGCTGCGCGATCGGTTAGTTTAGTTCTGTCCAAAGTTGCTGCTAAGGAGGGAGTGATAACATTGGTTCTAGCTCTTTACTTTTTGTCCTTGTGGAGTTATTTGCCCACCAATGGACATTCTCATCTTTATGGTTGGAATTACAATGTCACTGGTTGAAGAGGAACTACTTGTTGACTAGTTGAACAACTACAGATGAAGTAGCTATATCATCTTTAGCACACTGAAGCTGTTGTAAAGTTTGTTCTTGTTTTTCAGTTTTTCTAACCTCTTTTCTCACCAGAGCTCTTGTCTATATTACCCATTCTTCCTCTTCTACCTGGCTCTCATTGGGCAATTAAAAATTTGTCATCTGCATGAGCAACATAAAATAGATTCTCCTTTTGATTTTTGAATGCATCTCTCATGCTATTTGCCTAGGAAAACAACAAGTTTTCCACCTTTTTTCACTAGTTCAGGGTTCACACTTTCTGGAAAGTCAGGGAAAGTCAGGGAAAAAAAAATTGGTCAGGGAAAGTCAGGGAAACGTTTTAAAATATGCTGAAAGTCAGGGAAATTCCAAAAAAGTCAGGGAAAATTTTGAAATTTCCAAACATATGAAGAATGATCCATGGACCAAGTTACATATTTTTGATATATTTTTTTTTTCCTTACTGTATAATTGTGGAATGAGAGATGTATTTGATAAGTGAATGAAAAGGATGGGCTAGGAATGACATTCCATAAATCTACTTCTATCCTGTTTCTTTCTATTTTTAGTTCACTATTACTTCTATTCTTCCCATTCTGGTCGTAGAAGTTGTTCCAAGTTCATCCTTCTGATGGAAGGTGATTGGTATATGGATGTGTTTTAGACCTGTATGACTTATGACTTAATCTGTTTATATCTTTTTCTTTTTAGGGAATTATACTTTTTGAGGTTTTTTTTTTTTTTTGAGGTTTGACGAAGTGATTTTTGATTTTTGTGCAGTTGAAGGTATTTATTATTTATTTATAAAATGCTTCAAGGAAAAAAACGGTTAACTTTAACGACCAGTGGTTTGGACAGTCAAACTGAAACCTTGGTTCATTTCTGTTTCAACAGATTTACAATGTCGTGTATTTAATATTATGGAAGATTTTCTTTCTTACAGTCCAGTAAATGTCCTGCTACAAACATACAACTAAGCTTTTTTGCATTAGATTTACATGACAAACTTGAATGCCAGACTTATCAAATCAAAATGAAAAAAAGAATATTTAGAAAGATGTCCTCTGAAGTTCAAGCCTTCCAAGGGTTCTTCTCATCATTGGATCCTAGTATAGTTTTTCATCAGCCAGAACAAGGGAAACAAAGATTTGATTTATTGCTAGAGGCATTGTACACCAATAACTGAATCACAAATTCTGTTGCTGAGAAAGAAAAAACACTATACTCTACTTTGCAAGTGAAGCTCATTCTAACCCCTTGAATTAAAATTTCAAAATATTTTTTGCTGATTTTCATTGGTCCTTCTAAGAGACTTGATGATTTTTTTTTTTCTTCTATAAGCCACCTGAGGAATCAATGTTATGCGAAATTGTGGCAAATTATTAAATTAGGACTGATATTTTCGCTTGGAAATGCGACAGTGGAAGGAGGGTTTTCTATAAATTAAGCATTTTTAGTGGAGAATCTGAAAAGACATAGTCTGATTTCTCAAAGAACAGTGCACTAAGCTAATAAGATCTTCATGAAGTATTCCATAAAGTTCCTATCATCAAAAAATGTTTGACAAATGTAAGAAGCTGCCCATAGGAGATATGAAGAAATCTCAAATAGTCAAAACAGAAAGGAATGGATCTTGTAAAAATGTTGAAAAAAAGAATATTATCCATACAGATCAATAAACTGAAGAGCAGAGAAAGAATGTTAAAACTGAAGGCTTTAACAGAAGAGACGATATAAAATCAAAAATTCAAATGCTTGAGAAGAAAAAGTTAATCTAAAATCTCCCCATTTAGAACTTTTTGGATTACAGTGGACGCTATTCACCTAGCCTATTAAAATGTAAGCTTTTTAATTTATTTCTTTTTTGTAAATAATAAAACTGTTTTTCTTTTGGAAAAATAAAAAGGAGGTGCTTTGGACGGCTATGGGTAAGGATAGGATGATTACTAAAATAAAAATATTTTTTTTAAATTCATACCCAGGATCCGGAACATTTCTAAAGTTAAATTTTCAATAATTTAATGTATGAACTGAGTAAATAGGCTGCAATATGAATTAATAGATATTTTATACACCAAAAATAACGAACACGCTGGTCAGGGAAAATTTGCAGATTTGGTCAGGGAAAGTCAGGGAAATCAAATTCAAAATTTTAGTGTGAACCCTGTAGTTTGTAATCTTTGTATAGCTTTTCCATATTTGTAATGATAGTCTTTTCTCATCTTCGGAATTCTGGCCATGTCCCAGAATTACTCGACCATTTCAGATAGTAGTCTTTTGCTGAAGTATAAAACTACACCCAATAACTTCTCCATTAGAGGGAAGCTTTGAACCTAAAAACTCAGATTGAGGTGAAACTAGAAAATCTTCTCTCTAGTTAATGCCATCTTAAATAACACAATTTTCAAATTGGTTTTATAAGTTTAAACTCTTAAATATTTATCAAGTATTTTACTAGTTCATGTTATCTGAAATGCAAAAAAAAAATGAAATAAAATAAAATAAATAATTATAATTATAAAATTAATAACAAAGCATATAGAAATTTAAAATAAAAATGTAAACAATTCTGCCTTTGTTGATGCACACCTTAATACTGCTGTCATCAGATAGTGTTAGGTATCAAAATAGTGCATTGCCCTATTTCATTGGACACATTGGAGATGTGCAACGACTAATCAGTGTGTTGCACTTTAAACAACAACGTAAGCAATTGTCACTAAATGTTACAAGAAATGTCCAGGGAGCATTCACAGTCAAATTTCAATATCCTTGTGCAAGATGTTCTAATATTCAAAATTCAAAAATATTTTGCGTAGAGTTTTTTCCTATGCAAGAAATTCCCTAACATGGAGCTAAGAATTTCAAACTTTTGATTTTAAGGGTCACCCTATTATATATATATATATATATATATATATACACCCACCTTTATATATATATATATATATATATATATATATATATATATAATATTATATATAATATATAATATATATATTATATATATATATATATATATAATATATATATATATATATATATATATATATATATTTTATATTTATATATTTATTATTTTATATAATATATATATATATATATATATATATATATATATATATATATATATATATATATATTTATATATATATATATATATTATATATATATTATCAATATATATATATATATATTATATAATATATATAATCACCCACCTTTCCCAGACTTGGGGTAAAGGTTTGCATCATCACATGGCACTGAAAACAAATAGTAAGTAGAAGAATATGATGCAAGTCAAAAAGAAATTTCCCAGCCTACGCCTCCTTTAAAATGCTAAGTCAGAACTCGTGACAGTCAGAAAAATCCACCCTTGGGCTTCATGGGACTGCAATGACCCTCACTATGGCATCTCATCAATGTAGGGTTTATCCCTTGACCCAGGTGGGCCACAACCTTACCCCCCCTCCTCACAAAACCCTGCCATTCACTCGTGTTATGCACCTTTCTTCTTGCCTTTGCCAGATTCACATTCCTCTTCCCCAAGGCCTTCCACTTTACTGACTCAATCCACATTTTTTGTCCTTTGCAGCCTGCCACTCCAGCACACAGTTAATATCTGCTTAACCAACCGACTAACACATCCAAAACCTTTCCACATGACCAAACCAATCTCACTTTACTTTCATTTATTCTCTTTTACTCTTTTCTTCACATTGCACAACTCCCTAATGCATTCATTCATTCCTCATTTTATCAATTCTTCACACCTAACACCCCTAAGATTGTCCATCTGAGTACATTGTACTTTAGATCTATACCTCTTATTCCAGACTATAGTCTCACTACTATACATTAACACAGTTAACAACATACCCTCACATAAAACCATAGCGCACTCCCCTCACATAAAACCATAGCGCACTCAAGACTTAGTCCCTTTACATGCACCAAGGATTTTAATTGCACAGCCCACCTTCCTGCTATTTCACATCTCTTTTCCCTCTGCAATCATCCTTCCCTTTTCAATCCAATAAACTTCAAACTGAGGATTGTCCTCACTCAAAATCATAAACCTATTCTTAATCCTACGTTTTTACTTTCAAACCTCCTCATTTAAAGACACGCGACTAACAAATTCTAGTCAGTCTCTTCAGATTTGCCACTCAAACCCAAATCATCTGCATATAATATAGTAGGCACCCTTCACTCCTTCCATTTTCAATCATTCTAGCACCTTCCCCTAATCTTCCACCACTAATTCTTTCATAACCCATATATATACAAATGGAATAACCAAGGAGACAACACAATCCTACCTCACTCTGCTACTAATATTAAACCAATCACTTTCAACTCTAATTTATTCTTACACATGCTTCCTTAAAGTCTTAAATACTTTGATTCCATTCAGAAGCCCACCAACACCACCATATATCACTAACACCTGCCATAGAGCTTCCCTATTAATCCTATCATATGCCTGTTGCAAATCCATAAAACCTAAATATTTATTCTTCTCTCATTTTCTCAATCATTTGTTTTAATGTAAAGATTTTTTCCATTTCTAAACGCACCTTGTTCTTTACCAATCAGTCCCTCAGTCACCCAACAAATTCTTTGAACAAAAAATACGTGCTGTATATCTTTCCCTACACACTCAATAAACTAATTTCTCCAATAATTCTTACCCTTATCTCCCTTACCCTTATATTGGGTACTATTACTGCTCTTTTTCAACTCTCAAAACTAACATATATATATATATATATATATATATATATATATAATATATAATATTATATATATATATATATATAATATATATATATATATATATATATATATATATATATATATATATATATATATATATATATATATATTTTATCAGATTGTGTAATATTTTGTTGTTTATTTTTCAGAACTTGTCAAAATGCCGTTTTTCTGCGGTAATAAAATTGCAAAACACACATCTGATACACCAGATGATTTTGAAATCCAAATTGGGCAAACTTTACTTGAACTTGAAAATTCAAGTGAATTAAAAGCTCAGCTGAAGGACTTTCATCACTGTGCAAAGCAAATTGAATGTGGGAGATAAGAAGGTATGCTTTTTTTATTTTTGTTAGCTTTCACATAAGTATTTATACCTAAACATATAACAGCAAATTTATAGGCGGTGCTGCCGTTCTTGAGATGTCTTAGGCCTATCTCATCTTTATTAGTCTTTACTCATTATTTTTATTTAGGAATACTTGGTAATTTGTTATATCGTTGGTTTACATATACATGGCGTACATGTATACTTAATTACATGGGTGTATATGATGACCTCTTTCATTGTTGTTTTTGATGTTTTTTGTTGTTGTTGTTGTTTACCACTTGACCGCATGGGGCCAGAACATACATGAATGCAGACACAGACCACCCTGACCAGTAACTCTAGAGATTATATATATATATATATATATATATATATATATATATAACTATCTCTACTACCTCTTCCCTCTCACTCTCTATATACCATATATATATATATATATATATATATATATAATATATATATATATATACCTTACATTGGAAAAAAATAAATAGATAATATATATATATATATATATATATATATATATATATATATATATATATATATATATATATATATATATATATATATATATATATATATATATATATATAAGGTGAGTAGCATGCACAAACAAAAAGTTGAAAAAGAAAGCCAGCCTTCCTCCCTTTTATACTATATCAGGTAGAAATCATTGCGGTCAGAAAATCGATCCCTAGAGTTTCACAACTAAATCAGGACCTCGCTCATGGCATTTCGTCAATGTGGTGTTCATCCCCTTGGCACAGGTGGACCACAACCATACCTCTATAAAACCCTGCCATTCACTCTATTATGCAATTTTCACCTCTGCCAAACTCATTTCTCTCTCCCAGGCATTCCTTTACTGACTCAATCCACTTTTTTTTGTCTCCCAGCTGGTCAGATTCCCAGCACACTCGTCACTATACATTCGCTTAACCACCGGCTATCCATCCATCCTTTCCCATGACCAAAATATCTCAATATTACTTTTATTTATTCTCTCATTTTACCCCTTTCTTCACATCACACAACTCTCTAATATGTTCATTCTCTCACTTCTCTCAAATTCCTCTCACTAACACTTTAGATTTACATCCATCTGAACATAGAGCTTTAGATCTATACCTCTTATTCAGACCATAGTCTCACTATAATATACATAACTTTGGTAACAACATGTATATTGCAGACCTATTACTCAACATAGTCTTTTATCTACCAAAGAGGTTGTAACTTGCAAACTACCTTCCCTACAAATTCACAACTTTCTTACTACACTCTCCATTATCCAAATTTCCTTTGCAGCCAAAAGCACCTATCACAAATATTTAAGCTCTGACCTTGTTCCAGCTGCTCACCATCAACAACTGCCACACTGGGGGACTGTCCTCATCATAACATAACCTTCACTCTTATCTCAGTGCTCATCTTGCTTGATCTCTCTGCTACCAATCTCTCAAACTTGCTGGATCCGCCCACAAAGCCAAAATCATCCGCATGCTGATAAAATATAGGGCACCCTCCTCCCATCTCCACATTCTCCATCAATCTATAACACCATTTCCTGCCACCCACGTCTAATTCTTTCATATATATATATATATATATATATATATATATATATATATATATACATATATATATATATATACCGATATATATATATATATATATATATATATATATATATATATATATATATATATATATATATATATATATATATATATAGCAACATATATATATATCTTATATATATATATTAGGGATGGGCCGGATGTCCAACCCGCTATCCGGTATCCAGCCTATCCGGCCAAGTTTTTGACTATCCGGTATCTGGCTGGATATCATTGTTATCGGCCGGATATAGGATCTTCAGGATAATTACTTTATAAATAGTTGCTTTATAATTTTGGGAAATATGTTCAAATATTGAAGAAGACCATATATCTATATATATATATATATATATATATATATATATATATATATATAATATATATATATATATATATATATATATATATATATATATATATATATATATATTTACTTGTTTAGATTTGATGTTGGGTACCAATGTTCTTTATTATTTTTAACTAATAATGTGGTGACTGTACAACAATACAATTTATCTGAAGAATTTGGTTACTTACGTTTCTTTTAAGAATATAAACAAAAATAGCGACAATATAAAAATATTATATCTTTATATTATAAAAATATTAAAATATATGGTAAAAAATATATTTATAATGGAATTAAGCTACCAAGTCACATTAATGCAATTTTTACCACCACAAATTTATTCTCACGTGATTTATTATTGTAATTATAAATAATTACCACTGCTTATTACTAACGTGTTTAACATCGTATTATTTACCAGATATATACTCTTTTGCTGCATTCTAAAGAGACATAGTAAAAAAAAACAATTTATTATCAATGTTGCTTACGCCTTCAGGTGATAAATATAAAAAATGCAACAAACCATAAAGATTTAAAACTTGATGAAATACGTGTTGGAAACAAACACCATGCTATTAAGAAAAGAGGTGGTGCTACGAATAAATGGTCAATATCACGATTATAACTATAGGACAATCAAGAATAAATATGGCTCGATATTGAGAATCCCGTCGATTAATAGTAACACTCAATATCATTTGTAATAAACAGTGTTTTACATCAGAAATAAAAGAAATGTTTAAACATGATTCTTTTGAAGAAAAAAAAAAAAAAAAAAAGGCCCACACCGATGTTGCTATCAAACGTGCAAAGATATTAACGATGTAAAAATTTGTGGACTACTAAATTTTGGCATTTCCACTGAAATACAATTTTTTTTTGTTTAGTCCCTCTAACTCTTGCGAATAAATATAAACATTCAGCTAACTCCAGAAACTACAACAGCCTAAATTATACTTGTTGCAATTCCTCAATTTATTTTGGTATTCCGCAATTGCGGACCTAAATTGCGGAACGTCCACCTCTGAGATATGTGCACCTGCATATATATATATATATATATATATACATATATATATATATATATATATATATATATATATCTTGCACTATATATATATATATATATATATATATATATAGGTCAGCCTCAGATTAGATGTCCCATGTATGTAAAAAAATTATCGTAAAAAACTGAATACATTTTGAAATCAGCGACGTACATTGTAATGGAGGAAAATGAAGAAATAAAAATAAAGTGGGAGATAAAAAAAAAGTAATAATAATAATAAACAGGTTTCATATACGATAATTCTCTCGTTCCCCCAAATTTTAGCGTTCCAAAGTCATAGGTCCTAGCTCTTTTCAACAATATTGGAAGCAGAACATACGCTATATACACACACACACACTCTATGATAGATAGATGTTCTAGAAATTAATTTTTTTTGATAATACAGCTAGGCTAAAGTGTATGATTTAAAAATTTTTCAATTTGAATTTAACTTTAATTTTATTTTTTTAATTTTGCCATTATTTTAGTTTCCCCTAAAGTATTGTGAAAGATATAAGGAAAACGTTTATTTTTATGGGTGTCATGTTTAAATTAAGTTTGGAAACGTGCGATTATAATATTTTTTGGGTTGTTTATTAAAATTAATAATTGTTAATTTTTTTATTTTGCATTACAATGTACACTGAATTCAAAAATATATTAAGTTTTTATATAGATATAGAGTTTTTTTTAGATACAGGGGCACCTAATCTGGAGACTATGACACTTAACTATCTCTACTATATATATATATATATATGCCTCTATATATATATATATATATATATATACTACTACTATATACCTATATATACTCATATATACTCTCTCTCACTCTCTCTCTCCTCAATCCAAACTACTAAAATCAGTGGGAGTGGCGATGAAAGCCACCTAGACATAACTTCGATCTCCCCACTCCTCTAATACACTTTTGGATTTTTCTGAAAAATCAAAGGCCTATAGTAGGTCCTTAAGCGCAAAAAAATAATAATCTTAATTCAACAATATGGTTTTTATCAAAAAGTTTAAGAAAATAAAAACTCCAAATGCATCATCAGTTTGCTGCCTTGGTTCCGCAGAACAATTGGCAGACGACAGATGGGCCATCTTTTTGAATTCCTTTTATATATAAAATTCATTTTTATGACACAATTTTTACTTAATATAGAAATTGTTTATTATTATATTAAAAATTAGTAATAAGTAATAAAAATTTCAATATTAAATAAATAAAATAAGAGCAAAATGTGGCCCAATTCACCCCATTCGTGAGACAAATTTTGACACTTTTTTGAATTCATATTTTCCATATAAATTTCATTTTATTTTATTTTACTTTGCATATAAATAACTGTTTATTATATTTAAAATTGGCTATACGTGGCAAAAACCAGCCAACCCATCAACTCAGGCTTCATAAAAACAGGCTCTTAATAGTGACTGAAGTACCCCATCGTAATTTTTATGGTGAGGGGATGAATCGGGCCAAGTTAGGCCCAGCGGTTTAACCACTATGCACTGTTTTGAACAAAAATTTAGTTTGCAACTATATACTTAGAATGTCAACTGTATACACTGAAAGATATATCATTGGAAGCGGTCACAGCTTTATCATTTCAAGCAAGTTAAAAAAACTGTTATTTACCTCAAATGTGAAATTCTGTTAAGGACATTTTATACACTAATTTATTATTATATTTTTTTAAAAATATAAAACTCTCTAGAATTAAAGATAATCAATAAACTTTTGATACTCACAGAATGAAATTTTTTATTTAAATCTTTATGAGCATATATAATAAGACTCTTGGGATATAAGGTATCATTATTACTATAATTTAAATACAATATATATATATATATATATATATATATATAATATATATATATAATATATATATATATATATATATCTTATATATATATATATATATATATATATATATATATTATTTTCAGTGCATAGCCCATTTTTGTCCAGTTCCTTTATTAAGAGAGTTTAACAGGTACAACATCTGAATTAGAAAAAAAATTTGATGGCAAGCATGTGTTTTGTCATTGCCCAAGTAGAATTCTCCCAAAACCAACAAGGAAAATGAAGAATCCACCCAAGCAAAAAAGACCTAGAAGGTAAGAATTGCCTTAATCCACACTTAGACATTTTAGAAAATAGTGCAGTTCATAATTTATATTGTTTCAAAGTCTTATCTATTTATTTTTTCCAAAGTAAATGTGTTCCAAGTACCAATTTTAAATTGCACATTTGATTCAATATGGAATCGTTGAACGGTTTATCAGTTCTAAACTTCTAAACCCTAAGCAAATGCTAATGTAGTTGAAAAAAATAATGTCTATCTGTGGGATGTTCAGCTCATCTAAACTTAGCAGTGGAGATTTTCGCCAATTTCGCCCATGGTGGAAACTAGATTAAAGGTTGACAGGACCTGATTTACGGTTTGATATGAATATATATATATTTGGGAATTTGAATATATATATATATATATATATATATATATATATATATATATATATATATATATATATATATATATATATATATATATATATATATATATACATACTCTTTTATATATATATATATACTATGCCCTACTCTCTACTATATATATATATATATATATATATATATATATAGCGGCGTAAAATTACTAAGGAGAAAATTATTTGTAGGGGAGATACTGGTATTTTGGTTGAAAGGATGCTGCTTGACTGAAGGACGATTGGTGAGGAATAAAAGGTGTGTTTGCAAGTGGTAGGGGATCGTGTGGACCAAACCTTTACATTGAAACAAATGATGGGAGAAATGAGAGAGAAGAATCATGTATTTAGGTTTTTGGTGGTTGGCTTCTGAATGGAATACAAATAAATGACGATGGTGAAGCGTGCCCAGAAGCCAGGCATGACATAAAAATGGGTGATTTAATATTAGTAACGGTGAAGCTGAGAATGTGTTGTTTCCTTGGTTGGCTGGTGTGTATGGGGTTGCGAGGTAGAGGCAGGGTGTTGAAATGATCGGAAGATGGAGGTGAGTGGAAGGTGCTTACCTAATATGCGGATGATTTGGTTTGCTTTGGTGAATCTGAAGAGCGTTTGGGGGAGTTGCCAAGAAGATTTAGCAGAGTTGTGCAAAGGAGGGTTTGAAAGATAGGAAGTAAGGTTGTTTGTAAATGTGCTGGGAAGGTGGCTGGTGCAATTAAATCACTGAGGGCCGATTGCAAGGGGCATTTTAAATCTAGAGAAATTCCACGCTAGGGTCTTAAGCAGAAAAAGTATGTTGCCACTAATGTTATGTATAGTAGTGAGACTATGGTCTGGAGTAAGAGGTGTGGATCTAAAAACTATCATTCAGATGGACAAATCTTAGAGACATATGATATGAAGAAAATTATTCAAAATGAGGCAGGGCTAAAGTGTAATGGTGTGAAAAAGTCTAAATAATTAAACTAATGCAGCATTGGGGTGTTTACAGTCATCATGGAAAGGATGGAATGAAGTTGGTATGCAGTAATATAATTGGGTGAGTGTTGAAATCGACTGGCTGGGAGACCAAGGGGATAAGAGTCAGTAAGTGAAAAAAGGAAGAAATGCGAGAGTTTGGCGATTTTTGTGAAAACATGGTTGTGGCCCTAAACCCAGGATGAACCTCGTGACGATACCCGCCGGCTGAGGGGTCTCAAGCTCACCAGTCCGTGAAGCTCTAGGGTGGATTTTCTGACTGTAACAGTTCTCACTAATAGGCGAGGGACGTCAAACTGTTTCTTTTTGACTTAATCATGTTCTTCACTCTGTTTCTGGTGCATATGCATAACCCCAGTCTAGGTGCAAAAGGGTGCCCAGGACCTGTGCCTGCATAACATAACCTTAGCACCTGCCATACTATACCATATATACTATATAGCTCTCTACTCATATATATACTATATATATTTGGAAATTAAATGTGAATTTAATGAGAATATCTTATTATCCTATATTTTGGTATTTGAATAAACTTTATTTTAATAATAATGTGTGAGTATGTAATAGTATGAATACTACACAAGGCTGCTATTATATTTTGTTAAAATATGAGGGTTATGTAAAATAAATCTCTTCCAACAACTTTTTCTCTAGTAGATAATAATTCTGGTTTTTGGCCAGAAATTCAGTACACCTAATAGAGACACAAAGAATCTCCTTATTTGAGTATGTATTCAATATTTTATTAGTGGAAAATAACTTGGATGATTGTTTAATAGGGGTTATTAATTTTGGAAACTTTTAGTTTAACTCAGTCATACAATTTCAACAAATATCTACTAATGTTTCCTTTCTTGTTTGTGGTTTTAAAGGACATAACTATATTTACCATATAATGAATCTATTCAATTTGATGAATCATCAGTGCTGCATTTCATACAATTTTACTATCCATCTTTTTTCCAATTCTAACACCTTAACCTACCAACCCTACCTCTAATTCTTTCATCACCCCATCCATATACAAATTAAATAACCAAGGAAAAGTAACACATCCCTGCATCATTTCACATTAATATTAAACAATCACTTTCAACTCCATTAACTCTTACACACGCTATTGTCCAGTTTGATTCCATTCAGAAACTCATCCTTACTTTGTCACTATCGTCATACACAGTTTTGATTCCATTCAGAAACCTATCACCAACACCTGCTACAGAGCTTGCCTATTAGTGTCCATACGCCTTTTGCAAGTCCATAAAACCTAAATCAATTTATTATTCTCTGATTTTCTCAATCATTTGTTTTAATGTGAAAAAAATTGATCTACACCTCTACCACTTCTAAATGCCCTTGTCTTTGCCAATCAGTCCTCAGTCCACTGGGCATGCTCAATTCCAGCAAGTAAAATACAAGTACCATATCTTCCTCACCCTGACTCAATAACCTAATTCCCCTATAGTTCCCCTATCTTCCTTACTCTTAAATAGGGATTACTGTACTCACTCCATTCCTTTGTAACTTCTGTTCATGACACTTTGTCACACAACTTCATATCTAGTCAATCCCAATCTAGCCTCCATTTTTGATAATTTCACCAGTTAGTTCCATCTATACCTGCTGGTTTAATCATTCTTCAACTTTCTAACTCTACCCATTACCTCACTCCAAATAACAACTGCCCACCATCAGATCCACTCTGTATCACCTCTTGTACCGTCAATACCATTCAGAATTTTGGATGTTCTCTGTAACACTCTAATGTCCATTCATCATTCTTGAAAGCCCTATCCCTATTCTGTTTATGAAGATTCCTTGCTCTTTTAGTGTGTTAAACTTCTCAGAAGTATCTTTTTCCTTACAGATATAAATCTCTCTGGCTGGTTATTTTGCCTTTTCTCTGTAGGCAGCTTTTAAATACCCTTAACATATCTATTTCATACCTTCTTTTTAAGCCTATGCTGGCTTTTAGCATTCAACCACATATATGCGCTTTAATCTTTTATCACCTCTTCATTCCCACCACTCCCTTTATCGATTCTTATATTATATATATATATATATATATATATATCTTACTATAACTATATATATATATATATATATATATATATATATATATATATATATATATATATATATATATATATATATATAATATGGTATAGTATGAAACTATGGTGGAATAAGAGGTATAGATCAGTTCAATATGTTCAGATGGATAATCTTAGGGGCGTGTTAGGTGTAAAAAAATGATAAAATGAGGAATGAACTTATTAGAATGTGGGCGAAAGGGGCAATAATCGTGAAAGTAAGTTGGCATCGTTTGGTCATGTGAAAGGATAGACCTTGATTGGTTGGTTAGCGGTCTGCAAACAGCAGATATATTGGGAATCGACCGGCTGGGAT
>JABUQX010086991.1:0-26278 GCA_015478945.1 Trachelipus rathkii
CGAGTTGTTTACTATGTAGAGAGATAAGGCGCTCACCAGGTGTTCCAGCCTGGTCCTATCTCTTCGCGTCTCTGTTCTTGTGCGTTAGGTTTCTTTTCGTAGATTCGTTAATTTTGATAATTGGCATATTAATCTCCTCCTCGCATTATACTTTAAGAGTAAATAAAGAAAGGGCTGCTAGACATTTTATGGGAAGAGGAAAGAATAAGACTGGGGTCCCGTGGCCTTGGGATTGAACCACGGCTCATGTAGTGAGCTGGAAAGACAATATGGTTCCCCTCGGTGTCGTGGATTTTATGTTCCGGTTTGATGCCCTTTCCCCAATTCGGCTCCACAGACCTAGTTGGGTTAAGAAAATCATGATTTAGGCAACCGCGCTCACCTTGGGCTATAGGCGCGACTTATCAACCTACTCTGTTCTTCGCCGTGTTTCCTATGTGTGTCCCGGGTCTTGTCTTAATCTTGTTAGATTGTTTTATATGCATATTATCTGCGGAATATTCGTATTTGCTTTGACTTAAATTGCTATTTTTAATAAGAAGAAATTTTATTGGTGTTTAAGTGATTTCGATTATAACTCTGCCTTCTCTGTGGTTGAACCACCGCATGTTGCGAGTGGGTGAAACATATATATCCGTGGCGAGTAGCTATAGGGATGCGATTGTATGTTCCTATTTCTGCCGGCCCTGTTCGGCAATAAAATTGTTTTGTTTTTGGTTTTTTTCATGACGCAGATCATTAATAGCAACCGAGCTCCCGTTCAATGGCGACTATCGTCAGCGCTAGGTGTCCAGCCTGTCCTATCCCTGTTCTTTATCTTGTATTGATGTTTATTAATATTGCATATTGTCTGTAATTTATTATAAGATTGTAATAACTGAAGAACATTTTTTTTTTATTGGGAAGACTTGCGAATAAACTGCCTTCTCTGGGATTGAACCTACCTGGCATGTTGCGTGTAGTGGAGGAACCTAATATATCCGGGTGTCTATATTTATCGTATTGAGCCTCCCTCACCAAAACAAGTTTGGGTTCCAAGAACATCATTACAAGAAGGTCAGTTATTCTTTATCTTCCATAAGTTCTTTCTTTTGGATTTTACTTCTTATTATTATTTTATTTTGTGCGACTGTATGCAAATAGTGGTTAACATGCTACGGATTAATATGAACGAGGATAGGTGTACATGGCTGGACATTCTCCTTTCGATTTGTTCGCTTGAGGTGAGCTCGGTTGGCGTTTATGATGGTTGGCTGGTTTTGTTGGTTAAGGCCTCAAGGTGTGTGTTTTTGGGTTGCGGTGTGTGATTGGGCTCATTTCGTTTATATTTGGCATTCGGGCGGTATTATTGTCCTGCTGACGTGCGTCTCATGCGGTGGTGTCTTAATTCCCAGGAGATATTGGGCAGTGTTGAGTTCTTTATTTGCTCCATAAAACTGTTTCCTGTGTTTCTTGGTGTTTTAGCAGTCGTTATGATTATGGGTTGGGCGATGTGAATATTGGCGGATAGTTTTGTAATTTTTTTATTTACATTTCTGTATGCAATGTATAGGGGCTGAGTAAGTGGTGGTAGTTGAATAGGGTTGTGATCAGGGGCGGGGAGTTCGGCCTTGGTTGCGTTCTGATTGTTCGGGCCTTTGAAGGGAGCTTCGGTTTGTCTTGGGTATGTATTGTTCGTGTGTAATCGGCATATTTTTTTTTTGGTGTGGTTGGATGGGGCTTCAATTTCGTTAGGTGTTAGCGAATCGGTATGAGTCGGTTTTGTGTTCACTTTCGCATGCATGACGGTGGGTTCAATTCCAGAGGAGGTATGGCGATTTTAGTTGTGCGGTATTCTTCCCTGATGTGAGTGTTTTGTCTTGTGTTCTTGATTTCATTGCGGTTGTAGGCTTATTTGGCGATTTAATACGTGTGCTTGGATGGTATTGGGTTTTAACATCTACTATGTGAGCGTGTTGTTATGTGAGTGTGTAGTACTTATTATATATGAGTAGTGATGGATGTTAGGGAGTGGGTGGCCTCGAACGTGCGTCTAGTAGGTGGTCGGTTTATATATATACTGTATTGTTATGTGAGGAGTATGGTTGGGGGGGGCGGTGGGTTATGGTGAGGTAGGATGTTTATGGAGTATCAGGTAGTGTAGGTGAGTAGTGGGTTATTTTGATAGGTTGATGAGTGGTGGGGTAGTGAGTATATAGGTATGGGTATGTATTATGCGAGTGAGGTTATATTTATGATATAATATGTATGATTAGTTTAAAGGTAATCATTATAGTGATGGTTGATGATTATATTTTATTTATGTAGTGTATATTATATTATTATATATATATAGTATATGGGAGGGGAAAGATTAGTATATTATATATATTATATATAGTAGTTTATATTATTTTATATATTGAGTATATATATATATAGTGAGACTATATATATAATATATATATATAGTTTATATTATGGTATATGTATATAGTATATCTTAAAAATAAAAATCTTAAATTTAACTCACCAAGCTTTCTCTTTTTATTTCAAACGTCTTTCGCTACTGCTCCAAGAACTCGTCTTTTTTTCTCCTAACCCATCTTTTAACTATTAGCGCTAAAAAGAGTCTGCCTTTAATAGTCAGCTTATAGTGAATGAATTCCCATCAGAACAATATTCCATCATGGATATTAAACATTCCGCGTTAATCGATGGCAAGTTGCTTACGAATATAAAACTGTAAATGGTGTTTGCGTGACCAATTTTTCTGTCTTTTATTATTCATTATTCTACGTTTTATCTTATCTTGATGGAAATGTCGATAATTGTTATTAATTGTATTAATATATATATATAAAACACCGTTGAATCAAATCATGGAAAAATCAATTTCTCAACGATCTTTTTCAAACAAGCAAACAATTTCGAATAACCTGAACAATGCCTTTTTACCTACAATTTATATATTATTAGTATATATTATATATTATAATATATATATAAGTATAGTATATATATTATATTTATATATATAGTATTATATATAGTATTATATTATAAGTATTAATATATATATAGTATATTTCAGTTATATCTTTATATATTATATTTATGTATTATAAATGATGAACTGATAGAAATTGCTGTCCGGCCAGACCTGAATATGAGAGATACGTGTATAGCAATTCACCTTTCAGTCCGGTATCCGGTGATAATGATACATGATTTTAAGATTATTATATATATGTATATTAAGTAATTAAGTTAATTATTTTATATATAGTTATATATATATCTATATATATATTTATACTATATTTAGTATATATATAGTTATATATATATATTATTATAGTTATTATATTTATTTATATTATATTATCTTATATATATATTGTATATATATATAAGATATTTATTGCAAGAACATTGTAGTTTAGAGATTCAAATTGGTTTTGTATATATTTTATATAGGTTTACTATATTATATTGAGGTATTTTGTATTTATGTGTAGGTTATTAGTATTTTATTATGTGATGTATTTTGATGAGTAGATATATACGTAGGTTTATGAGGGTATATCTTAGTATATGTGTATATATGATACTATATGAGGGATTTGTACTCTGTACTTGGTGAAGGTTTATCGTGAGGAAGGAATAAAGGATTAGACTTTTTGATATAAGTGGTTTATTTTGAGGAAGAAGTATAAAATTCAATGTATTAAAAAAAATATAAAAATATACAGAAATCATTCATTGTTATTGTCATAATTGCCTTCATTTTGATATTTATATTTTCCTTAATTTTTTAATAGTTCATTCAAAAAAAGAAAACAAACCAAAAAAAAATTCCTGGCCTGTTTAGGTGTCCGCGGCATGCCTAAACAAAAAATTTTTGCAAAATTTTTTGGTGCGAGGTTTAACAAAATCAAGATTGATTTGGTACTTTCTTTTCATAACTTTTTTGTTGCCATAAAATAGAATTTTTTTTTAGGGTAACTTTAAAATACATTTATAGGTACATATGTATATAGTTCTATATATATATTGATTTATAGGTATATATATATATGTAATATTTATATATAGTTATATATTATATATAATATACTATATATATATTAGTTATATAATATATGATATTATATATATATAATATATATTAAATATAATAAACTACGGAATATATATATATATATCATATATATATTATATTATATTATTATTATATATATATATTATATTATATATAATATATATATATATATATATATATTATATATATATTATATAATAAAATATAAAATATCGAATATATTATTATAATAATATATATCATATATATAATATATATTATATAATATCTATTATATATATATATATATTATATATATATATATATATATAGTATTTTACACGGCCAGTAGGGGGCTCGAACCGACGGGGACAAGGGGCGGACGTTTTCATACCTGCTAGGGGCGGGGGCGGAGGAACTCCGCGAAGCCCAAATTACCAAAACATAATTATATATATATATATTATATATATATATATATATATATTATATATATATATATCTTTTATATATATATATATACTATTATATATATTTATATTATATATAATATTATATCTATATATATATATATAATCTTTCCAACGTGACGTCACATACAAGATTAATAACAGAGAAATTAAATTGGCAGTTTTGTAATTTTTTATAATTATATTTCACCAGTTCTTTAGAAAATAACATAATTAATATATTTCGAAGATAAAATAGTAGTTCGAAAACTTAAAAACATTAAAAAAAACTTTTTTTTACGATTTCATGTGACGTCACAAACAAAAAATAAAAACTGAAGACGTTATATAATATATAATAGCAACCTTACGGATGGAAGAAAATCTCAAAGTTCCCAACGATTGTAAAGATAAATGCATTTTAAATGAATGAGTCACAGGAGATTTTACTCTCCATCAGCGGGATTCGAAATTGGACTCCGCGTCGCTGAGTGAAACAATAACCGCATGCTCTAACCACTAGGCCATCCACGTCCCCCAAAAAGAACGTTTCAAGCGTAGTTTTTAAAGCACCCGGAAATTTCTTCCGTTTGAAAGAATATTGACAAATCAAATGGGAAGGTGAAGAATCCTTCCGTTTAGAAGAATTCCTGCCAAATCAAAAACGCCTGAAACAAAAAAATTCTTACTAAAGTATAACAATTCCAATCAAACGTAAGAACGTAGCCACGACAAAGCATCGCGTCTCTGAAGTAATTAATATAAAATTTTAGATTTTTTTTTTTTTTTTTTAATATTGATTTTTAAGTTATACATATATCTAGTAAACTTTTCTCAAAGTTCTATAGTTTTTCCTTCCCTCCGTAACCTTCACCATATATCTATATATATACTATATATATATATATATATATATATATATATATATAATATATATATATATATATATATATATATATATATATTTTATGTGTTATATATATTATGAATATAAATATAATATATATAATATATAATATATTATATATACTACACTTTTTCTCTCTCAACATAAAATAACTTTTTTTCTATTTCCTATTTCCCTTTATTATTATGGGATGAGAAAACCGGGTGCTTTAAAAACTACGCTTGAAGCGTTCTTTTTTGGGGACGTGGATGGCCTAGTGGTTAGAGCATCCTGTTATTGTTTCGCTGCGGCGCGGTGTCCAATGTTCGAATCCCGCTGATGGAGAGTAAAATCTCCTGTGACTCATTCATCTAAAATTGTTGTGAAATGAGCCCAGATGTTTACATACTGTAACCTGTGATTTGTAAGATTTTTATCCAAAATTGGAAAAAAAAGATCAAGAAATACAAACCACTAAGGTTGAGCTCACACTGGCTGACACAAAACATTTCGACACGCAATGAAACGAATCATCTTGAAATACACAAAAATACTCTGAGTAATGAAGATAAGTTATAATGTTACTTCACATTTTTCGTTCCAGTTACTATGGTCGGCCTAGTCCTAGGCTGAGCATAGCCTGGCTACTTAATTTAAATGATAAAAATATCGTCTGTTGCTTAGGGAAAGTTAGGTCCAGTCGCTAGTTGCACATTGCCTATTTCTCCAGTGCGATAGCCCATTTGGGTGGGTTCTAAGTATGTTCTTCCAATAAAAGTATATATTTGACAAAATCGTCTATCTAATAAATACTAACGAATGAAATAAATAAAATAAGAATAGTGATAAATTGTACAATAAAAAAACAAGATGGCTTCCGTTCGTGAAACAAATTGGACGAAACATGTTGAGTACGGAAGACGGCTATTTATGAAAACTTGTTTTACGAATATCGTTGTTTCATAGCTTTTGTTCCGCCTTGTGTCAGCCAGTGTGCAGCTACTAGTTTAATTAAAAATAATGCATTCAAATCAGCATGATACATGGTGAACCTTTAGCTAAAGACACAACAATGTTTCGTTCCATTATGTGTCGAAATGTTTTGTGTCAGCCTTAGCGCGCCCAGCCTGACGAAAAGCAAACTTTCATTAAATAGAAAATATTTTTTTTTCCGTAAAAGCTTTTTAAAATTGATCATATGTTGTTTCCACGGCAGTTGATCCAAGCTTTAAAATGCTGTTTTTGCATAATGGAAACGAAGAAACCGCAAAAATTTGGATTTTTGAAGAGATATTAAATGGGAAATCAAATTTAATAATATACAAGGAATATGCAGTAATATAGTGAAGATAATTCAGATAAAATTTTTTCAGAAATATGATGCTCTATTAAATGTTTTCGACAAATAATAGAGGAATCAGATTATTATCGATCATATATATATATATATATATATATATAATATATTATTATATTATATATTATATTATATATATATATATATATATATATTATATATATATTATTATATTATATATATAATATATATACTATATATATAATATAATATTAATATTATATCGGTCATATATATAATCCTTATGTGCGGGGTAGAAAGAATTGCCCACAGCGTATGTTCTGCGTGTCGTAGAAGGCGACTAAAGGGACAGTGATAGTTGGGTTGGCTGCCAATTACCACTTATCTTTGGCAAGGAATGCTAATGCATGCCCTGGAGAGAAGTTCGTGATTGCCGTAAGCGACGTCTTCTATCTATCTTTGCGAAAATGTATGAATCATAGGGGTACATGGAATGTAAGAGGAATAAATGTTGAGGAGAAGAGGAGAGAGGTGATGGATGTATTTAGAAAGGGCAAATTTGATTTGCTCACTGTGACTGAAACAAAGATGAATGAAAACGGTGAAAATGAGTGGTGTGGTGTGAAATGTGTATGTGCTGGTGTGGAAAGAATTGAGAGGGGGAGAGAAAGAGTTGCAATTTTGATGAGTGGCCTGTGTTACAGAGCTATGGTAGATTTTGTTTGTGTGAGTACTAGAATTCTAATGGTCTAAATTTAATACTGAAAAGGTCAAGGTAGTGAGGTTGACAAGTGGTCCACTCTGAAGGTATGTGTTGAAGAGAGTGCGATTTCTGGAACAATCTCTGAATGTGGTTTTGGATGGGGTGAGTAGGAGCTTCAGATTGATTGTGTTGGGTTGGATAAGTGATCAAAAAAGCTATGGTATAACAAGTGACTTTGGTATGTCGGGAGAATATGAGAATGGTAGGAAGCTGATTGATTTTTGTGAGGAGAGAGATATGATGTAATACTTTCTTTAAACACAATATTATTCAGAAGTATACTATAGTACGTGTAGGTGGAGATGGTATCGAAGTGAACATTAAAAGCATAATGATTGATTTTGTGTTGGTGAAGAGATGTTGAAGTATTTAAGTATGTGTTGAATGTTAATCAGTGAGGGGTTTAGGAATATGGGGGATTATGGCGGATCACGTTGTTGTTTTTAAATGCAAGGATTTAAGTTAGCTGGGCTTGGACTCGGAGAGGAAGGTGATAAGGGAGGAAGGAAGTGGGTAGAATTAAAGAGTGAGAAGTTAAGTGAAACAAGAGGTAATAAGGATAGTATCTAAGAGCGCTTGCAAGTAAATCAGCTTGAATGTGAATAAGTTGAAACTGAACAAATCTGGAAGCGGTTGTTAGTAGTGCAAAAAAAGTATGTGGAGTGTGCTGAAGTAGGAAGTAAGAATATGTTAACAGTGGAGTCGGTGAATGAAGAGGTGATGGCAGCAGTTGAAGTAAAAAAAGAAGCGTGGTTGAATGTCTAAAAGCAAATGATTAGGTTTCAAAAGGAAGATTTTTGGAATTATATATAGGAGGAGGAAAAAGGAATACCAAAAGATGCATTAGTAAGAGGAAAAACAAGAGGTAAATGAAACAGTTATTGGAAGGAGGATGAATGGGGACTTAAGGGAATAGGAAGCTTTCTGGAAGAAGCGCGAAAGGTTAGGAATGAGAATTATATACAGGGGAATCTGCTTAGAAAATAATGAATAGGGATGGTGGCTTTTGTAACTGATGAATAGGATGTGAGGGGAGTGTGGAGGGAACACTTTGAAAATCGCACAACATTGGCAGTAATGAAGAAGCGATAAGGAATTGTATGTGGCTTTTGTGGATTTAGAAAAGGAATAGGGATTTTGGGGATGAGGTCATTAGTAAGGAGGAAGTAATTGGGTTAAGAGTTAAGAAAAGTTGAAGAACTGGTCAACCTGCAGGTATACGATGAAGATTACTGTGAAATGCATCAAAGAAGCGGAGACGAGATGGTATTGAGTCGGATACTGGAAGCTGTGGTAACACAGTTTTTCTATGGGGGGTATAAATTCCCAAGGATTGGGGAGGAGGAGCAGTAATAGCAACCTTATATATAAGGGGTAAGGGGGATAAGGGTAACTGTAGGAATTATAGGGATATTAGTTTATTGAGCGTTGTAGGGAAGATATATGCTGGTATTTTTGTCCAAAGAGTTCGTAGAGTGAATGAAGGTTGATTGGTGAAGAAAAAGGTAGCATTTAGAAGTGGTGGAGGATGTGTGAATTAAATCTTCACATTGAAACAATAATTGAGAAAATGAGAGAGAAAAATAATTGTATTTAGGTTTATGGATTTGCAACAGGAGTAAGATAGAAATTAATAGGAGCTCTATGGCAGGTGTTAGTGATATATGGTTGTTGGTAGGCTTCTGATGGAATCAAAAGTATGTATGACGATAATGAAGCGTGTGTAAAAATAAATGAAGTTGAAAGTGATTGGTTTAATATTAATAGCTGCGTGAGGCAGGGATGTGTTATGTCTCCTTGGTTATTCATTTGTATATGGATGGGTTATGAAAAGATTAGAGTGGGGGTGGCAGGGGGATGGTGTTATGAATGATAGAGAATGGAAGAGAGTGGAGGGTACCCTAACTATTATATGCGGATGATTAGGTTTTGTGTGGCGAATCTGGAGAGAGTTTGAGAGGATTGTTAGAGGGATTTGGTAGGGTGTGTAAATGAAGGGATTTGAAAGTAAAGGTGGATAAGAGTAAGGTTATGGTTGTGAGTAAGGACAGTCCTGCGGTGTGAAGTGTATGTTTGGGGAGCGAACGTGGAACAAGTGTCTTTGAGTTTAACATATTTAGGATATATGTTGGATGAAAAGGGGACGATGATCGCAGAGTTTATAGGGGAAAAGTTGTGAAAGTGGTGGGCAAGTGGCTAGAGCATTTAAAATCCTTGGTGGATTTAAGGGACCGGGAAGTCTTGAGTGCGCTAGGGTCTTACATGAGGGCATGTTGCTACCTGTGTTAATGTATTAGGGCGTGTCAAATTTTTTGATTTCCTTTTTCAAAAAATGAGGGTTCGGTTCAAAAAGGGTTGTTTGTTGTGGTTTAGCGATTCACCAAATTTATGGTTACAGGAACTGGCCATACCATTGGTTTGCTTGTAAAATATGCTACTACTTCAACAAAAATTAGTGATCTTTTCAACCGTTTCATGTGAAATTCCGCAGCCAACTATCTTCTCTAAAAGGGAAGCTGGCCTTCTATCATTAATTCTGTCTGTGGCTTTCTCTGCTCTAAGCGTTAAGAATACCCTTTTTTATTGTACTATAACATTATGTTAAAAAAATTAATACACTTATGTAAAAATTTTTAACATTGAATAATTTTTCATTTACACTCTGCGCTGACTGCTAATGTGAATCTTTGGGACAATGTCGTAAATGTGTAAATGCCTTGTTTTTTCTTTTTTTCCAGGCATGAATAGTTTCTTCCACTTGCATTACAAAATCTGAAAATTCGGAAACATGGCTAGTAAAAGGAAGACAAGACTGCACTTCCACTCCCATGAGTAACTTCATTGGAAGTGGCGTCGATGAAATCTGCCGTTCTGAAATCACAACTCTACACTGATGTTCCTACAGATATGGGCTTCCTGCAAGAGAGCAGAGTGGAGAGAATGTCAGAAATTCCCCAGCAGCCACTCTTGCAAAAGGATATTTATCCAAAAGTGCTTGAAAGTGGGAGCTGGCAAATAGTTGTGTTTTTGTGCGGTGCCCAAATTTTAAATTCGAGTCACAGTCCTAAAGAAGATAGAAGAAAAAACTGGGAAAAGACCAAAAACATATCCCTTGGCAGAGGAAAACTGGAATTGAAAAGAGGCTTTCAATTAGCACGTTAGAGGAGAAAGTTGGATCTGCTGGACAGCAATCAAATCTGGATACCAGATCTAGCCTGACTCACAGAAGACAATTAAAAAAAAGCAGAAGAGGCAAGAAGATGAATTAAGAAGAATTTTCGCATATAAGCAGGGAAGGAAGTGCTAACATTACAAACACCAATTCAAGGTTCTTCTCGTCAAGAAGATGAAGAGGCCAACTGATGTAACAGATGAAGAATCTGAAGATCCTTTGAAAAATCCATGTGATGATTTTGAGTACCTTCTACTTCAGTAAAAAGTCAGTATACATAATTAGCAATGTGCCGGCAATGTTGCATTCGCAAAGTATTTAGGCTTGGTGTTCGGTCACATGCTACAGCTCATTAACAGAAAAACCACACACAGAGTTGCATTTTGGATGATGATTAATTACTGAAGAAGACAGGAGACTTGTGGTTGATCACAATAAAGTAAAAAGAGCCAAGAAAAAGTAGTTAAATCACTTGATGACGAATTTCATGCTCCATACCGGATAGGCAATATTGAATGTATCTTCTTTGATGGAAGCAAAGATTAAACTAAAGTTCTGTTACAAGCAGATTACTCAAGTCATCAGTTTCCAAGTATTGTGAAACAAAAGCATTACACTCTTTGCACTGAGCCATCATTTTGTTTTTCATTGAAATTGCAATTTCAAAAGAGCAGAAAGGAGAATTTATAATTGGTTTATCGTGTCTTAAATTACGTATTTTTAATGAAATTTCAAATGTTTTTTTATATTAGCCAAAAATTTCATGTAGTTTGTGAATATGACGAAGTGTGATAAACTTTTAATAAAAAATTTTTACTTCTAAAATTACGCTTATTCTTAATTCAGACCACCGATTACAAATTTGAACCTAAACAATTCACGATTTTCCAAAATTCATACATTGAAATTATTTGGTTAATCTCTAAATTGGAGTTATTTAACGGGCTTTTTTCACAGCATTAAACAAAATATACTGGTTTCACTTGATATGCTATCTTCAAAAAGCAGAAAAGAATTATTAATTAGGTGTCTTAAATTGAGCTTTTTTAATGAAAAAGTTCAATATTAATTTGTTTGCAAATAATCATTTGTAGAACATGATTTCATAAAAGAGATGTTCAGCGCTTTAAAATCACTGTTTGCTTCAGTTTCTTCCATACAAAATTAAACAAATTAAGAATACGATTTTTTTCTAGAATTTTCAACATTTGATTATGTTAAATCTTAAAATTGAGTTTTTAACCCGATATTCAGCATTTGTAGAAAAAAAAAACAAAAAAATGTGTCAAGTAGACCAGCAAATAGGCAGGAAAAGCAGATTTTAGTTTAATTGTTTAGGTGTCTTAAATGATTTTTTTAATGACATAGACCACATTTGTGATAGACATATATTTCTATTATTTGTGTGAAAACGATTGTAATTAAAATTAAAGTCTTCACATATGAATCTCTAAATTTCTTCATAGTAAGGGAACACTAGAATCTTCTTAAAAGTACGATTTCTTCCTAAATTTCAACATTGAAATTATTTGGAAATCTTAAATTTATTTTTCTAACTGTATTTTCAGCATTAAAAAAAATAATGTGGTGTTGCAGATATTAATCTAAAGACAAAATGATATTTATTAAGAGTTTTACTATTTTCCAGATTTTTCTAATAAAATTTCAACATTTGTTTTTATTATACCAAATATTCTTTTATTTGAAAAATATGTTTTTATAAAGAAATTTTAACTTCCAAAAATTACGCGTTTTCTTTAAATTTTCACATCTCAAATTTAGAACTCTTAAAAGTAACGATTTTTCCTCAACTTCAAACATTTGAAATTATTGTATTCTTAAATTGATTTATACGGAACCCTATTTCAGACCCATCTTTAACCATATCAAGCATAAAATGCGTTTCATTTGAAGCATTTCAAAAGCAGAAAACCGATTTTATTAATAGTTTTAGGTGTTCTAAATTGACTTTTGAATGAAATTTCAATATGTTTATTACCAAAATATTTCATTAGTTTGAAAGCTGTGTTAAATAAAATTTAATCTTCTAAAATTAAAAACTCAATTTTTTAAGATTTGCCAAATAATTTTCAAATGTAAAAATTATTGCCAAATCTACTTAAATGTTTAAAATTGAATATCAAAATTTAAGAAAAAGCCTAATAAATTATAGAAGGAAAATTTTTTATTAAATCAGTGTTTTATAAATTCAATATTGGCCATTATATAAAACAATATTAAAATTTCATAAAAAAACGTCAATTTAAACACCTAAAACAATTAATAAATTCTCTTTTCTGCTGTTTAAAAAAATGCATTTCAAATCTGCAACACATTCCTTTTCAAATCTGATATACCGTTTAAAAACTGCAATTTTCAAAATATCAAATAATGTTCAAATGTAAATTAGGAAAAAAAAAATTCGTACTTTTAAAGAGTTCTTAAATTGTGAAATTGTTAATTAATTACGCAAAAGCCTATTGATTAAATTTTTATTTAAAACAGTTTTGCTGAATAATGAATATATTTTATATAAAAACAGAATAAAAATTGAAATTCATTAAAAAATGTAAATTTAAGAGCAGTTAAAATAAAAAATATTCTCTTTCATGTTTAGTTGAAAATTGCATTTCACAGGAGAACACAATTATTTTTCAAAATGCTGAAATATATTGGAAAAATTATTATTTCTATTAAATTAAAAAGTATTTCAATAATGTTAATTAGGAAAAAATTACTTTAAAGAGTTCTAAATTTGTAATGTGGAAAATAAGAATATTATATATAAACCAACAAATATTGAAATTTCATTAAACGTCAATTTAAACACTAAAAAATAATTAAATTCTTGTTTTTAAATTGCATTCAATGAAACACATTATTTTGTCAAAGGCTGAATCCTTTAAAAAAACTCAATTTTAAGATTAAGCAAATAATTTCAAATGTTCTGAAATTTAGGAAAAATCTACTTTTAAGAGTTCTAAATTTGTAATTGGAAAATTTAAGAAAAGTCTAATTTAATGTAAATTTTGTTATTATAACAGGTTCAAACAATAATTATTTGTATATAAAAACAAATATTAGACAAATTCGTCGAATACGAATAGGTAAGCTGTGATCCTATCCTAAATTCACTCACACGTATTTAAAATTGCATTTTAATGCGACGTATTTTTCAAGTTTAAAATACCGTTAACTCAATTTTAAGATTTACCCACAAATTTCAAAGTTGACAATTTAGGAAAAAAATCGTACTTTTAAGTAGTTCTAATTTAATATGAAAATTTATAAGAAGTTTCGTAATTTTAAAGTTAAATTTTATTAAAACAGTTTCATTCTTCATATGATCTTAAGGTTCGTTATAAAAAAAATATTGACAATTTCATTAAAAAAAGCAATTTAAGTACATAAAAATTAATAAATTCTCTTCTGCTTTTGAAATTGCATTTCAATATAAACATAATTATTTTCAAATGCTGAAATTCCGTTAAAAACTTCATTTAGATTTTAACAAATAGTACAGATGCTTCTGGAAACCGAACTTTAAGATAGTTCTAAATTTTATATTAAAAATTAAAGAAAAAAGCTAAAGAAAAGTTAAAATTTTATTCAAACACATGCTAAACCCCAGTGTTTTATTTCTTTAGGAAGAAATGTTCCCAGTCAATGTAAAAAAAAATTTAGGAAGAAAAAGCTCCTAGAATCATCTTTCAGAAATATCATTACAATGAACACATTATTTTTTCAATGCTGAAAATACCGTTAAAAACTCAATTTTAAGATTTACCAAATAATTTCCAAGGGCGAACATGAGGGAAAAAATCGACTTTAAGAGTTCTAAATTTTAAGTGAAAATTAAGAAAAAGCGTAATTTTAGAAGTTAAAATTTTTTACAAAACAGGTTTTCACAACTAATGAAATATTTGGTATATAAAAACAAATATTGATAATTTTCATTACAAAAAAAGTCAATTAAGACACCTAAACTATTAATAAATTCACTTTCTGCTTTATTAAATAACATTTCAAGAACACATATTTTTCAATAAGTAGGCCTGGCTCATTTAAAGACATAATTTAAGGAGTTTTTAAATTAAAATGAGCAAAAAATTCTATGAAAATTGAAATAATAAAGGAACATGAGATTAATCTGAACTTATACCCTACGAGTTTCAGGAATTTATTTACGAATTTGTTCTGAAAAAGTCCTCAATAAGAAGCGAGCCAACATAATCTTGATGGCGTTATTAATTAACCGCGCAATTTGGACGCTAACTTGATTCGAAAATATGTATATTTTTAAAGCGAGAAAGTTAATGATGATTACTTCGTGCTGGGTTACTTTGAAAAGGTTAAAAGGAATTATTTATTTGTTTTTTCATAAGTCATTTCTAAGCCAAGAGATGTACAGCCATATCTGGCATGTGGCCGTTTAAAACTATAGACGTTAAAGTAATAAAAATAATGCATATAAAGAAAAATTTTTTCTTATAGCTTTTCATCAAATTCTACTTGTACGTAGCTGCTATTGGGAATGTAATTTTACTTTGTTTATAACAGCATCCTCACTTGTCAAAGAACTCCACGCTACTGAGAGGTCATGATTTTACAAAGACATAACTTTATCGTTTACAAAGTTAAGAATTTGAGAAAAAATTTCGAACATTTGAATAATAGACAGATGGTAACTTTTGTACTTTTGTACCTACAGTGTTTGGTAACTTATTTAGAATTTTATTTCATAAACAAGTCTCCTAAATAATAGAGCCAACATATCTCGATGTGAGCCGTTTCATTTTATGCACCCTCTAATTACGTCGCTAAAAATGTTTAATAATTTAAGTAGGTTTTTTTTTGGAAAATTTGATAAAGAAGCTTTATTTTTAACTCTTTACTTTGCACCTACGGGGTTTGGGAATTCTATTTTATTTGATTTTATTAAAAACATTTCCTACGCAAAAAGACAGCATATCTGATGTGGCCGTTTTAAAACATTAGCCAATTATTAATCGTTAAAAGTTAACAAATAAATGCTATTCTTCGTAAAAATTTATTAAACAAGAAAGATTAAAGTGTAAAACAGTACGTCACGTGGTTTGGAATTTTTTAATTTACTTTGTTAAAGCATCGTCCCATGTTAAGAAAGCCAACATATATCTGGATGTAGGCCGCTCATTTATAGACAATTTAAGTCGTTTAAAAGTAAAATTGAAAAAAACTTGCGGAATATTTGATAGTGAACAATTTATTCTTGTAACTTGATACCTAAAGGGTTTGGAATTTTTTTAGAATTTTTACTTCAGTTAAAGCAAGTCGTGAATAAGAAACTCACATATTTATGTGGGGTTTATTTATTGGACCATAATTTAGGTCGCAGAAAATGTGTATTAAAAATAATGGAGTTGTTTTTTTTTGTAAAAAAAAATTATGATTAAAGAAGCTTTATTGAAACTCCTTTACCTTTATACGGGGGTTTGGAATTTTAATTGTTTTTTATAAGTATTCCTAGCAAGAGAGACAGCATTGTAATTCTTCTAACTTAATTTGAACCAATATTAATGCGTTAAAAAATAAAAATATAATCGAAATTTTCAGAAATTTTTATAAGAGCAGCAAGATTGTACTCTGTCATAACTTGCGTACGTGGTTGGAAATTAATTTCTTGTTTTTATAAAGAGCTTTATGTAAGAGAGCCAACGAATCTGAATGTAGGCCGATTCATTTTAAAAACATAAATTTAAAGGCGTTTAAAAGGATATTTAGAAAACTCGGAAAATTGATAAAGAAATATTGTATTCTTTAAGAAAATGTACCGAGAAAAGTAATTTTTCAGAATTTTTTTCTGAATAACAATCACTGAATCAAGCTAACATATTTTGATGTGGGCGTTTTATTTTATGGACCATAATTTGTTCGCTAAATGTTTAAAAATAATGGAGATTTTTTTTTGAAAAAATTTAATTAAAGAAAGTTTTTAAACCCTCTTACCTTTGCACCAACCGGGTTTAGAATTTATTACTATTTGTTTTTTATAAGCAGCTTGCCAAGCAGAAGACAGCTACTTGATGTGGGCCGGTTTAAAAGACAAAGAACCACAATTAGATCGTTAAAAAGTTAAAAAATAATGCAATTTCTTTCAAAATTTTTATTACTGCACAACGTTTCGAACTACTTAGAACTTGGAGTGTACGGGGTTTGGAATTTATTTACTTTATTTTATAACCCTTCCCCTGTAAGAGAGCCACATATCTGGATGTAGGCCGGGTCATAAATAAGAATTAATTAAGTTTAAAAAGTTTAAGAAGTGAGAAAAATTTACGGAAATATGAATAATAGAACATATTGTAACTTTTTAACTTTTTACCTAATAATTTGGTAAATTATTTAAATTTTCATAAACACGTCCTAAATAAGAGCCGAACATATCTGTAACGTGTAGCTTTCATTATCACCTAATAGTCCGCTAAAATGTTTTAAAAATACTAATTAGTTTTTTTTGGATTCTGATTTTTAACAGACAGCTTTATTTAACTTTAATACTCACCTGCGGGGTTAATATTATATTGTATTTTAAAAACAATTTTCATAAGCAAGAAAGACAGCATATCTGGTATGTGGTCCGTTCTTTATCAAAAACATAGACCAATAATTTAGCATCGTTAAAAGACGTTAAAACAATAATGCATTTCTTCGCAGATAAATTTTATTTAAAGCAAAATTGTAGCTCTATTAACTTGGTACTACGGGTTGGAATTAATTTTACTTTTGTCTTTAAACATCGCCCATTTAGAAGCAACAATATCTCGTATGTAGCCGGCTCGATTTTAAAAACAATTAATGTCCGTTAAAAAGTAGAATGAAAAAAATTCGAAAATTGAATAATGGATTTACGTAATTGAATTAATACCTACGGGGTTTGGAATTTATTTAGAATTTTATTTCATAAATCAACTCGAAAATTTCCCGAGAAATTCTTTTTGCTGGGCGATTAATTTATGGACTATAACTACTACGGGAATTTTTAAAATAATGTTTTGTTTTTTTGAAAAAAATTGATTAAGAGCTTATTTACTATTTTGCCGTTTCATATACTGGGGGTTGGCGAATTGATTTGTATTGGTTTTTCCATAAGTATTTCCTAAGCAGAAACAGCATATCTGTCGAGTCTGTTGAAAAATATTGAACGATAAATCGGTTAAAAGGTTAAAAAAATAATGCAATCTTTATTAATGGCGGTACAACCTATCGGATAGCAACAAGATTATTGATCTTAAGACTATACGTGTTTGGAATTTATTTACTTTTTGTTTTATAAAGCAATCTTCCCATGTAAAAAGACCACATACTGAATGTAGGCCCGGTCATCTAAAACAATTCTAAAGGCCGTCTAAAAGTTAAAATTGCTAAAAATGTGGAAAAGGCGGAGGAGAAGGATGATTCTTAATCTGTTAGTGGTTAGGGTAGGGGTTAGGTTAGCGATTAGCATTTTTTTGAAAACAGTCCTGAATAGGAGAGTCCAACAATCTTGATCTGGGCCGGTTTATTTCATGCCTACTTATGGCGCTAAAATGATTTTAAAATATGGAGTATTTTTTTTTTTTTTTAAAATTCAAATATAAGAAGCTTATTTAAACTCTCTTTACCTCTTGCACCAACGGGGGTGGAATTTTATATTTATTTGTTTTATTAAAGCATTGTCTGGATGCAAAGAGCACAGCCATATCAAGTGGGCCCTTTAGCAACATTAGATCGTGAAAAATTCTGAAGTTGGTAAAATGGAAGAAATTTCTTTCGAAATTTTATTAAAGCAGAAAAGGAGTCAGCTCTATATATTACGTACGTGGTTCGGGAATTTAATTTTACTTTTTTATATAAAAATCTCACTTGTAAGAGAGCAACATATCTGGATGTAGGCATATTATTTGTAAACATAATATTTAGTCTTTAAGAAAGTTACAAGTTTGAGAAAAATTCCGGAAATGATAACTAGGAACAAGATTGTACTCTTTGTAACTTTGTACCACGGTGATTTTGTAACTAATTTAATTATATTGCATAAACGTCATTAATAAGAGACCAACTATATTGATGGCCGTTTTCATGGTATGTACCTTAATCAGGTCGCTAAAATGTGTAAAGAATAATGTAGTTTTTTTGGAAAAATTGATTAAAGAACTTATTTTAATCTTTTAACCTTTCACTACGGGTTTGATTCTTTAATTTGTTCTAAAACGTATTCCTAATCCAAGAAGACAGCACTATCGGTATGTGGGCTGTTATAAACATTGACCAATATGAGATCGTCTTAAAAAGTTAAACTAATAATAACGAATTCTTTCAAAATTTTAATTTAAGCGCAAATTGTACATCTTATAACTTGTACGTAGTGGTTTGAGAAATTTAATTTATCTTGTTTTATTAATGCATCTATCCTGTAAGATCCAATCTATCTGAATGTAGCCGGCATACATTTTAAAAGAGATATTTTTTTTTTTAAGACTTGGCAATCTACGGAAAAAATTCGAACATTGATATTTTGTGGACAAGTGGAATCTTTAACTTGATACTACGGGTTGGAATATTATTAAATTTTTTTTCTGAAACAATCCTGGAATAGAGACCAACTCTTATGTGGGCCGTCTATTTTAATGGACGGCAACTCATCCAGCAGACTACTATGATCATTATAAAAAAATCATAATGCTCTACTATGTAACCCTTTTGTTACCACGACCCAGAATATTAGCAACAAGAAGATCTACTTCTCGATCCCATGGGACTATTTGGAAATTAGAAATGCTATTATTATAATATATAAAATAATATACTAATGATAAAAAGAACATTATTCAATGTTTTTGGTGCTGCTTATTAAGCACATTCTATTCGCAAAAAATTAGATCGTTAAAAAGTTAATAAATAATGCAATTCTTTCGAGAATTTTATTGTAAAACATGCAAGCATGAGATGTTTAGCTCTTAAATAAACTTAGGTACGTCACGTCGTTATGAAAATTTATATAAGGATTTGTATTCTCGTTTACTTGAATATAATGCAATAATATTATGAATAAAACACAATATTAGCTGTAATGTTTTTGGCTGGCGTAGCTTATAGACATCATCTATTCCGCAAAAAATATCTCATCGAATTTCAACAAAATTCGGAAAATTTGAATAATAAGGAACACTGATTTACTTATTCTGTATGAACTTGTTTATTTACCTTATAACGGTTTGAGAATATTAGAATTTATTATTTTGAAAACAATTCCATGGAAATAGAGAGCCAACATATTCTTGTATTGCACGTTTTATTTGATGGACTCAAAAAGTCTGCATAAAATAGTTAAAAATAGGAGATTTTTTTTTGAATAAATTCATTAAAATAAGCTTTATTATATACTCTTTAACCTTGACACCAACAGGGTTTGAGAAATTAAATATTTATGATTTATTTTAATTTAAAGGCATTTCCTAAGCAAAAGAGAGAGCATATCTGGATGTGGGCACGATAAAAAACAAAATAGAGCAAGTTCCTTGATACGTGAAAGCACACGCATAAAAAAACACGCAAAAGATCTTTCCACACAAAATTTTATCACCCAGCACACTAGTAAAGTTAGAAAACTTCACTAAAAACCATAACCTAGCAAACACGTATAGAAGACTGAAAGAGAAATTAATTTTAGTTTATGAGTTTTAAAAATAATTGTATATAACATGAAATTCGAGAGAGAGCAATCATTATCTGGATTTAGGAACTGTCTTCTTAAAAGACAAATTATAGCGCATAAAATAAAGAATTTGAGCATGAAACAAATATTTTCGGGAAATAACTATGACTCCGAAATACACCTAAGACCACATGATGTAACAAACTTTGGGTTACGTTAAATTTGGACCATGTGTCATCTGGAGCGCTAATTTAGAATTTATTCCTATAAACGCTACATAAGAAAGCAACATATCTTGATGTGGGCCTTTTCATTTTATGCACCTTAACTTGGTCGCTAAAATGTTTTAAAAGAATAATGTAGTCTTATTTATTTAAATCTTTTACCTTATTTAATCTATCGTTGGAAATTTATTTATATTAAATATTTTTGATATACATCTCTACCAAAGAAAAACCGCAATACCATGATATGCCGATTTAAAATGAAGCTACGGACCTACATCGCTCCATCCTCGTGTAAAACGATTTAATCTACTCATGCATTATCTTATCGAAAAATTTATTAATAGACCACAATATTGTAGCTTATATACTTGGTAATTAACGTGGTTAGAAATTAAATATTTACTTTGATTTATATAAAAGCATTATCTCACTGTAATAGAACACATACGATATCTTTAGGCCAGTATCATTTTTAAAAATAATTATAAGTCGGGTTAAAATATATATATATATAATGAAGTAAAAAAATATGAAATTTGAATTAAAGGACCATATTGATAATCTGGTAACTTGCTACTACGGGAAGTTATCAATTTTAGAATTTTTTTGATACAAAACCGAATAAGAGAGCAAATAATAGTTGAATGTCCTTTTATTTATGGACCAAATTTAAGTCGCTAAAAATGATTTTTAATACAATAATGGAGGGAATTTTTTTTTTTTTAAAAACAATTTAAGAGATGCTTTTAATTAACTTTTACCTATGCAACCAACGGGTTTGGAGAGGAATTGATTTATATTGTTTTTATAAAAGCATTTCCAAAGCAAAGAACCGCATATTGGATGTGAGCGTTTAAAACATATGACGTTAAAAAGTTAAAAAATAATGGCAATTCTTTCTAAAATATTTTATTAAGACAGCAAGATTGAAGCTCTATATATTAATCTAATTCGAAGCTACATTGTAGTATAGGACACTAATTCTCTGATTATAGATTTCATAAAGCATACATTGTAAGAGAGCAATATCTGGATGTAGCACGGCTCAATTAAAGAACTATAATAAGTCGGTTTAAAAGTTAAAGAATGATGAACAAACATTTCGGAATAATTTGAAATATAGAAACAAGATTTCAACTTGTACACTTTCTTACCTACTGTTTGTAACTTTATTTAGAATTTATCAATAAAACTCACCAACTAAAGAATGACAACCTATCGTGTAACGCTGACGTCTTCATTTTATGCCACCATAATTAGCACTCAAAAGTTTAAATAACTGATAGAACTTTTTTTTTTGGAAAATATGATTAAGAAACTATTTAACTCAATTTACCTTATGCATAAAACCGCCCTTACAGGGTACTGTGATAATATTCTATAGCATTTTATAATCCCTAACGCAGAGAACGCAAGCATACTAGGTATGTGGGCCGTTAAAACACTTACAATATTATAACAATAGATCGCTTAAAAAGTTAAAAAAATAATAGCACATTCTTCGAAAATTGAAAGCAGGCCATACTTTCCCATACAGTGTAATTTTTAGTGGTTTGGATTTAATTTTACTTTTGTTTAAAATGACATCTCACTATGTAGAGAGCCAAAAATATATGCGATGTAGCCGCCTCCTTTTTAAAATAATTTAAGTCGATTATAATAGTTAAACAAGTGGAGAAAAATTTCGGAAAATTTGCATAATAGAACAAATTATTAACTTTACTAACTTGTGTACCTACTATTTTACAGGTAATATATTTAGAATTTATTTCAACTTACACTCTATAAAAGAGAGCCAAACATATCTGATGATGAACGCTTTCAATGCACCTTTAATCTAGTCTGAAAAAATGTATTAAAATAATGTACTTTTTTTTTTTGGAAATTGATTTTAATGAAGCCTATTTATTTAACTTTTTACTTTCTCACCATATTTGAATTTATTCTAATGTATTTTATAAATCATTCATAGCAAAAAGATGCAGCATATCGATGTGCGCCGTTTAAACATAAAGACCAATATAAGGATCGTTAAAAGTTTAAAATAAATGCATTTTAGGAAACATTTGTATTAAAAGCAGAAGTTGATAATCTTATAACTACTGGACGTCATTCTGTTGGGAATATTAATTTTCTTTATTTAATAAGCATCTCCATGAAAGCCAATCAATCTGGTGTAGCCTGGATCATTTTAAAGACCAATTAAGTCGGGGGGTTTCTAAAGATTAAGAATTGAAAAGAAAAATAATTCAGGAAAAATTTAATAAATCATGGGATACAAATAATTAATCCTTCTAACATTAATACCTACGAGACGGCTTGGGACATTTATTTTAGATTTTATTTATAAAGCAATTCCATATTTGTAAAACTGAAGCTCATGTGGTTTTGGCCGTATTTACTGTACCATAAATGTACGTCGCAAAAGTATTAATAAAATGAGATTTTTTTTTTAAAATTATTGATATATAGTAAGCATTATCTAACTCTTTTAACTTTGCACCTACGGTGTTTGGGATTATTAGATATTTCGATTTTTTATAAAGTAATTTCCAGCAAGAACAGATATTATGATGTGGACTGTTAAAAACTTAACTCATATTCAGGATCGTATAAAAAGTTATAAATATATGACATTTTTCAATATTTTATAATTTATAGCTAAAGTCCATTCTTCTCACTTGGTACTTACGATAGGTTGAATTTAATTTACTATTTATTTATTTTATGAACAATCTCCATGTAGAGTAATGATCCTCACAATATACTTAGGATTATATGCACTCATATTTAACAGACAATTTAATAGTCGTATTAAAGTTAAGAATTTAGAAAAAAAATCGACAATTGAATAATTAACAAGAACTGTAATTCTTTAACTTAAAAGCATACGGGTTGGTAACATTAAACTTATATATTAAAGCAATCATATGAAATAAACAAGACTAACTATCTTATGATGGGTTGATATATTTATGACCGATATTTAAATACTAACATATGGTTTAACATAAATAGTGGTTCTTTTCTTTTTTTGCTTATAAAAATTTGATTATAGAAGCTTTATTTTAACTATCTTGCCAAAACGCTGGCTATTTATTGCTAATTACTGTTATTGATTCCTTTTTAAAATTATCTTTCTGTTATAGCAAAGTAAAGGTCTTACATGATGGTATGTATTTTAATAATACATTGACCAATTTAAAATTTTTGATAAAAGATTAAAAGAAAATAATAGGAATTTGCTTTCGAAAAATTCAATAAACAGCAGAAATAGAATTCATGTAGCCTAGAAACTTGCTACGGTGGTTTGAATTATTTACTTTTGTTTATAAAGATCTCCACCTTTAAGAAGCCACAATCTGATGTTATCCGGTCATTTTTAAGACATAATTAATCGTTAAAAGTAAGATTGGAAATAAATTTCCAAATTTGTAATAGGGAAACAAATTTAATTTCGTTAACTTTTACACGGCGTGCGTAATCTTATTTAGAATTTTATTTCAGCTATAACAACGTCCATATATAGAGAGCCAAACATATCTGATGGTGATGCCGTTTAATTTTTGCACCTTAATTGGCGCTATATTTAAAAACATCCAGTCACCGTTTTTATTGGATTAAAAGCTTTATTTAACTTGCAACGTTGCGTACGGGTTTGGAATTTAGTTTTTGTATTTTTATAAACATTCCTAGCAAGAGACAGCATATCTGGATGTCGGCCGTTTAAAAACATAGACCAAAATATTAGATCGTTAAAAGTTAAAAAATAATGCAATTCTTTCGAAATTTAATACAGCGAGCAAGATGTGCTACTGTATAAATGTGGTAAGTAGTGTTTGGGATTATTTACTTTTGTTTATAAGCACCCCAGTGTAAAGAGAGCCAAACATATCTGAATGTACGGTCAGTTAAAGACATCATTTAAGTCGTTTTAAAAAGTAAGAATTGAGAAAAATCGGAAAATTGAATAATAGAACAAGATGTAACTTGAACTTTACTACGGGTGATAACGTATTTAGAATTCTTCAAAAACTCCTTAAAATAGAGACCAAAATCTTGAATGTGACCTTTCTATTTATTGCACCATAATCTAGTCCGCTATAATGTTTTAAAATAATGTTAGTTTTTTTGGAAAATATGGTAAAGAAGCTCTTTATTTAATCTTACCTTTGCTCCTAGTTTGGAATTTATTGAATTTTTTATACAAGTATTTTCCAGCAAGAAAGACAGCTATATCTGTTGGCGTTAAACATTGACCAATTATCTAGATCGTTAAACTTAAAAATAATGCCATTCGTTCACATTTTCTATTAAAGGCAGCAAATTTACTCTAGATAGCTTGGACTCATGGTCGATATTAATTTGACTTTGATATCAAATCTCTTCCATGAAGAGAGCCAAAAATATCAAGTCAAGGCCGACTCATTTAAAGGACATAATTAACTACATTTAAAAGTTAGATGAGAAAAAATTCCGGAAATTTGAATAAAGGAATGATTGTAATTCTTTAACTTAATACCGGGTTGGGAAATTATTAGAATGGTTTTTTTCTAAAACAAGTCCCGAATAAGAAGCCAACATATCTTATGCCTTTATTTAATGACCATAAATAAGTCCGAAATTTTTAAATAATAATTGAGTTTTTTTTTTTTTTGAAAACATTGTTATAAGAAGCTTTATTAGTCTTTACCTTGCACCACGGTTTGGATATATATATTGTTTATAAAGTCTACATATAGGTTGAAAAAGACTGTAAACAGATTTATTCTTACGAGTGTACAAACTAAAATTTACCGCTTTATTTCCAATATTTTATTAAAGCAACAAACTTGAAGGTCTTATTTGCAAAAGAAATCGGAAATTTAATACTTTTGTTTATAAAGCATCGTCCATGTAAGAAGAGAGCCAAAATATCTGAATGTAGGCCGGCTCATTAAGGACATATTCTAAGTCGTTAAAGTAAGAGAATGGGGAGATAATTCGGAAATTGACATAACAGAAACGATGATTTGTGAACTGATACTACGGGTTGAATCTTACTTAGAATTTTTTTTTCTGGACAAAGCCACTCAAAATCGACAATCTTTGTGGCCGTTTTTATTTTATGACCATAATTAGGGTCGCCTAAAAACTGTTAAAAATAATGGAGAAACAAAGGGGTTTTTTTAAAAAATTCAATTAAATAGCTTCTATCTTACCTTGTGCACCAACGTTGTAATATTTATATTAGTTTTATAAAGCATTTCCTACAGAGAAAAACAAAAACTTAAAAATAGACCAATTAGATGCGTTAAAAGTTAAAAATAAGCAATCTTCGAAAATTTATTAAAGCGCATATTGTACTTAAACTGGTACTACACTGTCTTGATTTTTATTACTTTGTTTTATTAAAGCATCTCCTGTAAGGAAGGCCTTTATCATATCTGACTAGTACCGGACTCATTTTTAAAGACAAATTAATGTTTGTAAAGTAAGAATGAAAAAATTCGAACAACAATTTGATAATGGAACTAGATTGACTTTGAACTTACTACGGTTTTGGACTTAGAAGAATTTTTTGCAGTTAACACTTCCTATAAAGAGACTCAACATATCTCTTGATGTGCAGCGCTTGCATCTTAGCACCTTAATTATGGCTCGTAAAATGTTTAAAAATAATGTAGTTTTTTTATTTTAACTCTTTTACCTCCTAACCCTCTTGGTTTCTTACTTTCTAATTTA
>JABUQX010086992.1:0-30000 GCA_015478945.1 Trachelipus rathkii
GGCCTTCTCTTACAGATGGAAGCCTGGGCATGAAAGTATAATCATAAAGACTCCCATGTACTGCACTGATAAGTTTACTACTTAGACTTTTATGAAGTACATCCATGGAGTAGTTTGAGGGATTTACAGTTATCTGTATATGTCTCACTACTATATTCAAATGCCTAAATCAAATGCTATCACATACACAATAATTTTATTGCAGTTATTTACGATAATATATCCAAGAATTATATAATATCCATAAAATTTGTATCTTAACATTTCTCTATAATGCATTATGTTAATTATAAGTATATTATTCTATACTCACGCTGTCTAGTAATCTTTAGGCAATGTTTTAAAGTTATTCCCAAAACAGTGAGAGGCTTTAAAGCATTTTTTACATTTGTACTTTATTATGTGTGTATTATTCATGATTTATTTTTTGCCTATAGTAATGCCTAGAGTAATATTTATTATCATGTAATATCATACTATATAATCCAAAGGACTCTCTTTGGAGTCACATTGTGTCTTCAGCAACCAGAATCACAAAGGGAACAATGGAAAAATCAATGAACGCATATGAAAGTCCAAAATTACGTTAATCTTCACAACATCGACACAAAATCCGATTGGGTATGATTTTAGTCAGTGAGAAGTAGATAAATGTGGAGATAAACTGCGTGAAGTTGAAATTGTTTCTGTACCAGTTATCCATTATAGTCTCTATATTTTTAAGCTGAGAGTACAACCTGAATTTACAGCTTTAATAGGTTCACGCTGGCCCATAAAATAATCGTTATATAAATTTTTCTCAGTCTTAATCTATACTTCAGCTGAATACGCAATAAGAAAAAAGTTTCTCTATAATAATATATAAATAATAAGGCAACATTTGAAAGGTCACTTGAAAATAGAAGGCATATATAAATATAATTATAAAATATAGTAAATAAAATATAAATATATAATAAATAATAAATTTCTATTGATAAAAAAAACCAAAAGTACTACCTCATCCGTATAAATATCTAGACTTAATAATATAAAAAAAATATAAAATAACATATAATAATTATAATTATAAAGAGTAGAAAACTAGAAACCACCGTTTTATGTCATGTATTTTTATAGACGATACTATCACGGAATTGCATAAACACCCTTAAGCGGGTGCCGTGGGACGGCAGACGCTAACAGATACTACCATTTCCTGATCGGAATCGAGTTGTCACTCTAATGAGCTAGGCGCGACTGATACTGCGGGCATAGCGTCACGCATACCTATAGCGGTCACTCAGTTTCGAGCCGTCGAGTATCGAGCCCTGTCGAGTATACGTACGCACACGCGTATTGAGCCGGGTCATCAGTACTCACTTGAGATACTACAGTACAACCCCGGTCAGTTATCATTGAAGTAGGAGTCACTCCTATAAACCTCATATAGTCGAACTCTTAATAATCACATATATATCTACATATATATTTATATATAAATACCTATTATATAATATATATTTCTATACATCCATATATTATATATATTATAGTAATTAATATATATATACTATATATAATTATCAATATATTTTATATACCTAATAAACCAAGTGACAATCACCACATACCGATAGCTACTCAATTACAATCACTATACTATATGTGCTCTAGTTTGTCAATATCTCAAAACCTTATATAGTATATCCAGTACGTCTCACTATTTTCACTCTCATTTCTAGTTCTTATATATTATATAAATATAATACTATAGACTATCTACGTAACATTTCATACTCACCACTTCTAGTACGAATATAATATATTTATTAATATTATTATATTTAAGTAGAGTTATTAGGGCTACGTACCCCCTTTAACTGAGGTGGGACGTATAGTGAGGTACGTATATATATATAATCTTCGTATTCACTACTACGTAAACAAGAATTAAGTCACACGTATTCCAAACCATACTATAACTATAACCTTTCCAAATTTATATTATACTCACCAATACGATACTAATCTACTATAACCTTACTTAATAATAATTAATATATCAGAGCCACATATAGCTAGTAGCCGGAGCCGATGACCGTTATATATATAATATATATAATATATATATATATACGAGCCTAGGTTTGCTGGATGACGGTAGCCGAGAGAATAGCCGAAGCTACAGGTAAGGCCGGTTGATAAAAAGCACGGAGCCTGGAGAGATATTCACCGAGGAGCCGTAGTCAGACGGAGGGTTTTGCTTGAGAGGTAGTCGAGCAGTGGCGTATTATTAAATTTGTGCAAATTCTCTTAGACAACAGCGAATAGAGTTAAGTGGTTAATACTCTCAGAGGCACTATTGAGAGAAGAATTCGTGTCTCAATTTATAACTCTGAGTGTGTACAGTATTAGTCTGAGCTTTCAGATAATACTCAGAAATTATTACTCTAGAGACCTATAACAACACTATATAATTACTAATATAATATTATATATATATTTATTTTATCTAAGGTAGTAGGATAGGCAGCCTCCCACCCTACAGGGGGGACGCATGGGTTACGTATAATTACTCGTCTTACGATGACTAAGAGAAATTACTATATCTAACTAATACACTGAGCTAATAACTCGTCTTAAGCATTATCTCTTCACCGCGCATCGGGAAGTCCTGAGCATTACAAGGGCGTATCTAGATCTATATTATTAGTATGACTAACGCTCACTTACTCGGGGGGGATGCCACTACCCCTATTATATACATTCCTAGCGACTTTGAGAAAATTTATTTCGCGTTCTAGATGCGGAATGCTATATATATATACTCATATATATATATATAATATATATATATACTAAATCATAGATTATTATATTATAAACTACTAAAGTATTAATATTTTAAAGGATATCATGGATCTCAGGACTCTAGCTAAACTGCTATCAAAATAATATATCATACTATATTATATAATATATATATTATAATTAGGTCCTAAGCCATCGCCGATAAGCAACAATGCATGTAATATAAAAAAGCTATAATAGCTTAACTAGTTAAAAAATTAACATTTTAATTAATCAGGATAGAATTTTTATCTAGATGAATTAAAAAGAAACAAAAAAAATCAAAAGATTTTGAAAATTTAAAAATTGTTTGAATATAAAAATGTTGGAAAACTTGTATGATAATTACTGAGTCTATTTTCGACTAGATAGGTAAGAGGAAGTCTTAGCTAAATCGATGTAGAGCGAAAAGTTCCCCAACTGTTATGAATTATTATTTTTTTAACTTAATAATAGGATACCTATATACACACGGGTAAACCTAAAAAATATTATAGACAAATGTATCGGGGTTAATTCACTCTGACATATATCATATAGGGGGACGTACGGGAGTGAGCACTTGATCAGTCCCCACCGGCGTTGTTCTCACTACAGACGACCTTACGGCAAACTCTTCTACGGCTTACTAATGAATTGACCGATAAAAGAAAATATATGAAACTAATTATTCTCTCGATGAGACACAATATCTAAAATAACTAAAAATAAATATCAATATGTATTTATCGGTAACTCCTTTGGTACTCTCTTGTTGAGTCCACCATGGCAGGATTGGTAGAGGCTCATAAATGAGAAATAGTACGCCGGTACTCCAGACTAAGATAATTAGCTTAAAAACATTTTGTAACTTAATGGTGTTATTAAATTAATGATCAAATCATAGTAAATAAATATGATACACTTTCTTATATGGTATTATTCAAGTATTCGAGATGAAATTTGCTTAATGCTGAAATCAAAAAGTTATTTAATTTTTCACGGTAAGCTGTTAATAAATAGTTTTTTTATAGTTACCACTTATGCTATAGTATCCTTATTCGGGATGCGTACTAAATATATTATATTAATTAATATATATTAATATATATATATATATATAATTAAATATATAATAATATTATAATAATATATATATTAATATATACTAATATTAAATAGTATATTATAATGATATATTAATATATATTAATATATATTATACTATATATATAAATAGTATAATATTAAATTAATGTTATTAGAAAGAGTTGCCAATAAATAACCAAAGATATAATATCTACTATATACAACTTTTATCCTAAAGTAATCAGTACTTATTTAAATTAAAATCATTATTCCTAATAAATAAATATATGTTATTGAGAACCTTAAAATATCATATATACGAATTTTTTTATTTTTAATTCTTTTTTTTTGTGTTATTTGCGCTCATTTTATTTTTCCTTGTCGGTGAAGAGAATAACTTGTGTTAATAGATATATTTATTTTTCATATTAATATTTTCTTCTCATTCATTGTTTAAATTATGTTTTGAAGTCTATTGCTATGTAGGGAGTGAGTCATCAGACGGGGGGTAACAGAGGGGCTGTTGTGCGTGAATCCGAATAAATGCTATCCCCACAATATCTTTGGTAACCAGTGAATGGAAAGACTTGAGATAAGACAAGAGAGTCCACGAACTCATGCGACCGACTCCCTGCCATATCGTACATTTTTGCGTTTCCACGTACCCGTGCGACTTTATTATTTATTTTAAATTAAACTTCTTTGGTATCCTAACCTTTCAGCACGTAAAAAATCATCTCTGAACATTTATCTTATTATGTCTTTTGGGAGAGAATTTCTTTTCACTTTTCACCTCAAATCTGTATGAAAATAAAAAGAATAAGGACGTATAACATTTTAAATTAAAATCTAATTAAGATGAGTTTATTTGATTATAAAATGTGTATAAACTACACAATAACCATAGACTTAACAATATAGATTGCAGCGGGCGTCGTGATAATGCTACTGACAGAACACCGTCTGCGTCTCCAATCGACGCGTGCTTGAGTCGAGACGACCACGGTTGGAGTGTATGCAACTTCACTCGCTGGCGGAGCTGAGTAATATGCCTCTATATGACGCTCTAAATTATTATCTGTTTTAAATATTCATCAATATGAAACTTTTAAAACTTGCTACAAAAAAAAACTTGTTGCTTTAGATATTAAACTATGACTTATTTATCAACTTTTTCTTATATTCTTGGGATATATAAGTAGTTGAAATTTCGTGTAGAAAAAATGCCTTAATCCATTCAGGTTTGGTAACCTTTGAAATAATCACAAATTATACTTTCAAGAATAAGCTATAATCACACTATCACATTCTAATAACCGAATATCATAATTTATATGATATATTGCTATTCCGCTAATAAATATGAGAAGGGCCCCTACATATACATTCCTATGTAGCATTCTTTATTAACAAAGAGAGTTACTCATCATTTAATGTCAACTCCATCATTCGTAAATGATATCTCTCTCTCTCTCTCTCTCTTCTCTCTCTCTCTATATTCTCTCTACATCTATAATACTACTCATTACTATCTCTATGCTAATCTATCTGCTCAATCTCTCTCTATCCTCTATCTCTCATATCTATTACTCTCTCTTATATATCCTCTCCTCTCTCTCTCAGATAATATATATATAATATATATAATTATAATAATATATTATATATATATATATATATATATATTATATATACTATATATATATATATATATATATTATATAATATATAATATAAATCTATAAATATGAATATAAATTTGTTTTTATAACAAATATTTGCGCTTATTTGGCGATTATATAAATATTCGTTAGTTGAATAATGAAATTTTTTTTTATTATAATAATATTTAAATATAATCACTTTGAAACACTATAATATACATAAAATAATCTGCCCAAGACAAAATATATATATATTAAAAGAACAAATTTTTTTTCTTAAATTAAATAATAAATTATAAACTAATTAAATATAATAAAATATTAAATAATTAAAATAAAGATAATTATAATTAATTAATTAAATAATAATATAATAATAAAAAGTAATGAAAATAATTTATATATATAATAAAATAAATATATATAATAAAATATATATATAATATAGGCCTATATATAAAAATATATGTTTTAAATATAATGCCATAATCTATCATTTTCACTTCTTACATGTTAAACTAAAAAGAATTAAATAATAAAAATAATATATAAAAAAGACATAAATACCCTTAAAGAGATACTTAAATATGAACCTTCACCACCCCATATTCATTATTATTGGTTATAGGATTTAAATTTTTCATGTTAACAATTTATTAAAACAGGCAAGTAGTTCTGAAAAACTATACAAAGACTCACACACTAACGCTTCAAAGTAAAACTGACTAAATTAGTAAATGCAAACACTATCGGCGAGAGAGGTATTATTCGTCTTCCTGGATACCACCAATAATCTATTATCCATGTAGAGAGTAAAAAAAATCTGACGGCCAATAATGATTATAATACAAATTTGCGTCCATCCAGATCACTCGCAGAAATCTTGATATATTTCAGTATATTTAAGGGTAAGTGGTCCAATTGATTAAGAAATACACATAAGCTAGGTGTATCTTCTATAACCAATCCACTGTATTGTAGGAGTATATAAAGAAGCGTTGAACGGTATTTTTAACGTGATGATAATATTTACTTCTAGTACTAAACACCCAATTATTCTTATTCACTATCTTTCAAAAAGATTTTAATTTTATGACAATGATGTTTGAAAAGATGTCACTTGAGCAACATCAATAATATTGGTTATGACATATTATTAATATATATTAGCTATTCAATAATGACAGCATTTTTTATAATTCCAGTTCAATTAATAAATGCGGATTGGTATTCTATATGGTATAAATTTATAAGTATTCGCAACAAGGAATTACTTAATGAATCCATATAATCTACCCTATTAGATAAAACAACTAATGAATTAAGGAATTATAATATACACAAATAATAAATAGTTGGCACCCAAAGTACCAACGTACTAGCTGCTAGAGTACTTGTCCATAGGTAAAAAATGTGTGTGTCATGGTACGCATAAACCTGCAACCAGGCACGGAGCCGGTCCCCTGATATAAGCTTACCATGATTCACAATGGGCATCTAAGTACTATAGCATAGCTATACAATATATATAATAAGATCTATATTTGATAACTTGAGGCTATAATTAATATTAAATTAATATATATTATATAGTATATAATATAATTATATATATATAATATAATATATCATAATACTATATATATATATTAAATATATATATAATATATTATATATAATATATCTATATTTAATAATATATATTTTATATTATACTGTAATATATATAATATATATTATATATAATATATTATATATATATATATATAATTAATATTAATTAATCTAATATAATATATATATATATATATATATAATACTATTAATAATATATAATTAAAAACAAATTACTCACTATACTAAAATCCATCAATCATTACATATCATCATCTCACATTAATCATCTATCAATTCAATAATCTAATCATCTAATCTAAATCATCTAATTCATAACGAATCTTATGCACGTCTACTCTCATGACTGATATCAGCATTTATCTCACTGACTTATCATCCATCATATCCACGCTGGCATCTTTTTTTCTCTCACCTGATTCCATCTATAGTATTTGGAAGGTATAATTGTTGAGCATGGTCATTATACCACGTGTCTTCTATCTAGAGAAAATGGAGATCTATATGAGAGTTAGTGAATATGAACCACCGCATAGTCTAGAATTCTTCAATCCTGAAACACGATAGCATCCCATATTCGTTACTTGCGACCTTAAATAAGGCGTGCTTTCTGCAATGTCCCATCTTTTAACCATTAGTGCACGAGCAGCAATCTCCCTGCTTCGCATAGCCTTTCACTATCAAGATCATACCACACTCCTTCAGTCTACTGAGCTTAATACATTGTTGTGAGACATTATCGATGCATGTGAGGTGAGAGCTCACAGCTGAACCCCTTGTTTTCCATCTTGGCTGATTTCAAATTCTATGCCAGTTCTGGCGGCGGAGTATGTTCGTACCACCTTCTGGCTCTGGCTCTCCTCGCCATATGGGACCTATGATGGGGACCAACATTTTCATTGTCTTCCCTTTTCACACAATTTAATACCACCTAAACGCGCACCACTAATGATTGTATTCATAAATTCACACTTCTGATGTATTTAATCTAGATCTCCTCAATATGTGCACTGTTAAACTTTTCTGTTCACCTTCTTCTGCTCTCTTTGAAATTCTATTGCGGATAACTAGCGCTTCACTTATAAATTATCTTACGGTCGCTTGACTCGGTGAGGGTTTTCCTGCATTATGTCGCGCGTGGGTAGGTTCCGAGTCGCACCATGTTTCTCATGGTGGATCGTACAGGCGGCGTCCTCAACACTCTATGGGAGAGAGATCATCACGGGATTTACCCCATACACATCCACCACAACTAGACCACGATCACGGCTTTTCTTATACACTTCGTGCGAACCGACATCAGCAAGAGCTAAATTGTCCAGTCTTTTCCAAATATTTCTCCTATCTCAATCCCCACTTTTGACCAAAACCAATCTCAACGGGTACTTCATTTATTCTCATGACCTTGAGAAGATGGTGCTGTCCAATTTCACCCCTGTCCCCCTTTGCCCATCAACTCTTCAAAACACACTAACACACCCACCGCCTTCTCTTATATTGAACCTTTACATTAATTCTTCTCCTCTCTCTCTACTCCTAATTACTGAACGATAAATATTGACGCTCTCACCAAACGCCAGCAGAGAGAAAGAGAAGAGAGGCACGAGAGCAGGAAAGATTAGAGGAGAGAGCCCAATGAGGCTAGGAGAAGAGACGAGCAGAATTGGAGCACTGAGAGAGAAGAGGAAAGATCGTATGACGAGAGTAGCCTATTACTTTCTTTAGCACAATGTTCTCACTACTATGGGAGAAGAAAATATTCTTGTTTTCAATGCCCATTTTCAAAAACTACTCTCTCCACGTGCGGTTCTATACACAATACTCCTCTTCCTCATTGCATCTCTCTCATCCTCCTAGGGCCGGGTTCTTCGCACCTCTCCTCTAAATAATCCTTAGGTCTTTCCTTATCCATTCAATCGATTCTCTATTGCACCTTCCAGTTCTCTCCCCCTACCCTCTTCAGCTCGTCACTACTACACACACAACTTTTCCATCACAACTACACAACACACACAATGCGACTACGTCCATCAGCCGTCCTTCCGACATTTCTGCTCCACACTAATCCCTTCCTCCTTCTAGAACTTCACTTCTTTACATCGAGACACTCTTGCACTCACTTTCTTCGTCCCGCATTATGTTGCATACCATCTAGAGCTCTAACTATCCACATTCCGTCTAGATCTCTGTCGCTACACTACACATCGACAACCATAATAACGAGCCACTTCGTTAAGGATCTTATGTACTCAATTCATTCCGCAAACCACCCTCTGGAAACACTCGGACACTATCTATCTTCACTAGACTCCATCACTCCATTCCTTCGAAACACCATTGACTTATACAACTTCAAATGCGTGTATCTCCGCGGAAATAAACTCACTCGACCCTTAGAATTCTAAGACCATGGTCTTCTCACCATAATTTCCACACACTCCGCTGCGTTTTCCGCAGAAGCGTCTACGCTCCAAGCCTTATTGCTCCACCGGAGAAATATATATATATAAAACCAAATCACCACTCAATAAAATATTAATATATAGGATTATATAGAGGTATATATATATAGGTAAAACCACCGACCACTTTTCATTCCATTCTCTCATCTATATTCTATATAAACATATATCTAACTACACACTATATAATACAAGATTGTAGATGATCACTACAGAAGACTATGGAGGCTAAACATAATTCACCTGTCTTAACTCCGTCATAATATAATATTATAAATATACTCATAATACTAACTCATTCACGTACATTACTTATTTATTATTCTTACATACACTCATATTTATCACTATCAGTCATTACATAATATTTCAACTTTTGATGTGTTGGCCCCTTTATAACTAGAAAGCTTTACCGCGGTCTACCTCCACTATAGACCATATCACTAACACCAGCATAGAGACTTATATTCCCTTAATATCATAACACAAATACTAAATTTATTAAATTAATAGTTATACACGCTAATCACTAAATATCGATCTTTGCAAAATTTGTATCCATAAATACTATTCTCCTAAAGAACAATCGAAACTTAACACTATATTATTATTATCAATCATTCTTTCCTCCTACCCTCATTATCCCCATTATTTGTTTATTCAAGAGGCTTACTCGTCTCTATGGATTGCGAGAGCAACTCTCTTACAGAGCAACATCCTGCACGTTACCGAACTTCCAAGATAAGAAAGCGCACAACAATAATGTATACGTATTTTATACCCAGCTCTATAGAAATTCAGGGTAGTCGGTTCTTGTTTGCTCTACAGTAATTGTGCATGTAGACGAGAAAAAACGTCAACGCTGTCATCCTTTCTATGCAGAGTTATAGTCACACTCGGAAATCTAAATTTGACACTTTCTATACGATTCCACGTTCCTTGTTTCTCGATCTGATAAAATTGTATCCCACCGCTAATAATTTATACCCTCAAATGAGTATCCTCGCATTTGATTTTATCTAAGGATGATTAGTCATTCCGGAGTAATTTTCGAGAATATTTGCTCTGTATAATTATCTAAGATATTCCTTTATAAGCGCCTGGTTATAATCTGCTGTATGGATATACTCAAGTGTGGTTCACGAGGCGCGCTGAGATTTTTTGTTGCATTGCTATCTTCCCCTTACCAAATACACTCATCCGGCAGAACATTAAACTTCCTATTATAATCCAACATTCTCTCTCCAGTAGAACTAATCGTCGCTTCTATTGGTAAGCGAAAACCTCTTCAGGCAGGACGTCCGATCAAGAAAGAGAGGCACAAAATAATAAGATCTATCCAGCTACTTGATTCGGTGCAGTAATCGATATATTGGTGTATTGCTCTATTATAAATTATTTTTTGTAGAAACATGTGTCCTTTATCTATGATTAATTATAGTTGTATATGGATATCTAATTTAGATTTCTACTACTCATGGATTGTTGATTGAATAATTGTTATCCTGTATATTCTTATATTAAGCAATGAACTATTAGAAATTATCTGTTTTTCATAAGATGTATGTATCCCGAGAGTTAATTTGAAAATTGCTTGTATATGTTAATATATTTAAGTATCTAGGGCAAATTAGGAGTTATATATTGCTTATCAATGTGATACGAATGCTAGATGTATTAGATGTTATCTACTCCACAAATCTATAACCTGTCTGAGATTAGTGACCTTCTGGTTGACCGGTCGTGATCCAGTGAGTATATGTTCGCACACAGTAAGTTATATTGAGAGTATGGACGCGAAGATAGAATGCACGAATTTGGACTCATTGGGACAGGAGTGAACCAGGATGGTGTCCGGATAACGAGGTCACTACACCTGTGTAAATGGCCTACACCCATTATGTCAAGTTGGATTTTTGGTTTGGTGGGAGGCTAGAGGGAGCAAGCTACTCTTTCTGTGTGTAAGTTTGAGCTTATGTTTTTTTGAAGCCATACAAGGACAAGTGACTACCTGACGCTTTTATAGATCTCTATTTTATGGTCAGACGCAACTCCGTATTATGCTTGGACCCATGCAGTTGGACGAAAGGGAGGATGATTGCTGCGAGATAGTTAGCATAGTGAAAAAAGATCAGTGAATTGATCCATTGAGGTATGTGTTTGGTGTCTATCTTTAAATCCTTTTAAGGTAATAGAGGAGAAGTAAGACCTTCCACGACTTGAGTCCGGTCGCGGGTTCTCATGAGACTAGTGAATAAAGAGCTAGATGTTAACCAAGTCGTGTTAAAGCAAGAAGGACGTAATAGCACTATGGAGGGAGCAGAAGTAGAAGATCGTAAAGAGTACTATATGATGAATTCACAGAGTATACCAAATACAATATGGGCGCCCTCGTTAGGTGTGAGAAGCAAATTGCGATCACGATACAGGAGACGAGTTCTCTATTACAGATGTTCGGTCTGGCTGTCTCAGAAACGGATTCACATAACAGTTACCAATATTGATGTATAATGGTATACATCTTAGCGGTTCCAAGAGAATTATAAGATTCTATTCTGCTTTTACCTCGATATACGCCACGTGCCATGTATTACCCCTTAATAAGAAGAGTTGACCGTGTACTCCCGAAATATAAGGAGAGATGGGGTAAGAATCACGGAGGAGCGGGAAGAATAAAAAGTGGCATAAGAGTCCCTCTAAGGGAGAAATGGAGTGAATTGTTCTGGAGAACTAGATAAGTAATGTAAGAAGTGCTGGGCTGGGAGAGAAGAAAAGAAAGGTGAATATGAATAGGAAGTGCGGGATATATGGCACGGTATTGTTGTTCGAGGTGTTAAGGGGGAGGTGTCAGCAGCGAGGGGGGGGGGGGTGGTTGTGGCCCCACAGTTGGATGCAGAGGGTATGAGACAGGCAGATTGGCAGTAAAAACCGATAATGAGGTTGAAGCATGTCGTGTGGACCGCGTGAATTTCTAAAGGTAGAGTTGGACTTACTGAACTGCCAGAGTGGTTTTTCGACTATATAGGTATTATATAAAGCGAAGGTTGAGGCCGGGTGCGATCATCTGTCGCTTGTGCTCATATTCTTGCTCAAGCTACTCCTAGTTCTGTTGCCTGTCGTGCATGTTAACGGCCCACCAACCCATTCTCGCCAAAGTCATTGGAGGAGTATCTTAAAAGGGTGGTTTGAGATATAGAGTATAAGGTATATAATAGATATAGAATAAAATTTATCAATATTAAATAAGAGTAATTTAAACATTATATATTAATCTTATACTATACTATATATATTTAAATATATATATATTATATTAATATATAATAATATATATAATATATATCTAATATATATATATATAATTTTAATTATAATATTAATATTAATATATCAACAATATAATATAAATATATATATATTATATATATATTAATATAATATAAGAAATCACTAACAAATAGTATAATAATATTATTAGTTTATTTATATATATTATATATGGTATATATATAATATATAAATTTAAAAATATTATATATTATAATTATATTACTATATATATATATATATATATATATTATAAATTATTATAATAGTATACTATACTATATATATTATATATACTATTATTTAATATATATATATATATATATATATATAAATATTATATATATATTATATATATAATTATTATATAAATATATAGTATATAATATAATATATATATATTAATCTTAATATATATATAATAATATTTATATAATAATTATTATATTATATATATATAAGTAATATATTAAATTATTAATAATAAATATAGACATATACTTTATAAATTTCCATAAAAAAGGATAAAATTTTATATTAGGAGAATATCAATAATATAAAAAATAATATATTAATTTCATAAAAAATAATGAAAAATAAAAATAAAATGTTCAGGGGCAAGGTATTATGGAATAGACCCACATGTTAGCCTTTGTCGAAGTAGAGTAAAATGGCAGTGCCATACAGGACTAGGAAGTATCCATAATGAGATAAAAGACCAGCTCATACAATACAAGTTACAAGGACAGTACGTTTTAGGTACACATTCAGTCCGCAAAAGTCGTTTTAGTAGTTAGTCATACTACTGGTGCCGGCGAACAAAGATGGTCTAGCTAGACCAAAGTATGGCATATGTATTCATCAACATGTAACTTGTACTTTACAGATACTGGAATATATTTTTATCTTATATAGTATATACTAGTTATCCTACTAATTATAGATTAACATCTATATCTAAGTCCGCAAGGTACCATATCCAAACTAACTACATACTACTTACACTAATAACACTATCACACACACACCATACTACACACACTCACTATGATAATATCCCCTATCCCTTGATAGGGCATTTTTACCCGCTGATGATGGTGGTTATATATAATAATATTAAATATTAATTTATACATAATATATTATATATTATATTAATATTTATTAATTTTGATATTATATTATTACTATACCTCTCTTCTTTCTTTACTAAGTGATTTAAAAATATATAACTATAAGCCATAAGTTGGATATCTTTACTTATTACTGACTCCATTATAGATAAAATAAGACTGTATTATGGAAATTATAAAAATTTTATATTACTGGAAAAATCTTATTAATATGGTACGGATACACTGTATTATTCTTCCTTCATTATGGTATGATAATGTGTAAATGTAATTAGTATTAATTTATTTAAAATACACGTACTAATATATCTTCCAAAAATTAATTATGAAACTTAGAGTACAGGGTTATTTTACCGTGTAAGAGCGAACTGGGTTCAAAATAAGTCAGTATATCCTAAATCACCTCTGCAGGTGTGATTTTCATGCTTAATTTTGCTAGCCGTTTACTTTGAGTCAAGATTTGTAACGTAATAAGGGTTCTTTTACCTATTTTAAACAAAAAATTGATTCATCCTACTCGAAATCGAAGTAATGTTGTGCAGGATATGGATAAATAAACATTATTTGAAGAAAGTCATGTTAAGGTGGAAGACCGATCTGGTGAGTATTATTGGGTCACATCTAAGTTAGAGTATATATAAATAATTTTACCCATAATGTCACACACAAGTATCGTATATGTTTAGTAGCTGAGACTGTTTCCAACAATACTATAATAATGTTGATTTATTTTGAAAATTAAAGTAGGCGTCTAAATAGTAACCCCGTGAATATCGGTCGACAGCCCTGCAGCAATGTAGACATTCACTTGGAGCCACCCCTGAACGTCTCAAATACTCTTACGTTGCAACCTTGCAATCTTGTAGATTGACGATCGATATTAAGCATTCAAAGACACAAGACGAAGTATAGTATGCCCTCAAGCGGTAACATCCACGACTCACGTATCTTCCATTTGTAGAAAACTCAGCTCTATTAGGAGTAAGTTGTGTTCGAAAAGAGGCAGGATCTTTTAAAGTATTACATATAACGTCCAATAAAAAGGTTACAAAAAATGGGCGGCTATCTTTAATGCGCCGCGAGGCCGGGTAGAGAGGAGATAGAGGACTTACAGTCTGAAATTATTAAACCAATACCAATATGTTGAGGATTACCATCATGGGAGTATCCGTGTGGCTCATGGGGTTGTTCCATACAAGGTATACTGACGTTTAGACGCACTACTAATCCATCGGTTGAAAGCTACCTGATATACTGCATATCAATATATTATACCGTCATGCATTAATATACCACATCACCCCTGCACTATTATATTGGCAATTATCTAGAATAAATAATCTTATGTTATAGAAGTCATAGGTAGATTAAAATTGCTGTAGAAATTGCAGTGATATAAGATTATTTAACCACACCTATATATAGAAACCTAATATATGTAGCAAAAAGAAGTGGATGACCTGATACTAATAGTAGTCACCTTAAGTAAGAACAATACACCAGATAATCAATATTATTGAAAAAGAGTTAATGTTATAATGGTAATTGATGTGTAATAGTCATAGTCATATGAGAGGTGATTTTTCACCATCATCCCGGTATGAGTGTTATTTACGTATTATAATATTAGTAAATTACTCTAATTCACCCTATTGATAATTAATTATGTACAGAGATTATATCTCGGTAACGAGCATGTACGGCTACATAGAATAAGTTTAGGAGAAATGATCTGCGCTTACGACGAATATCAATTTATATAGCATATTCTCTCGGCAGGGTTGGTAGCATATCTTTCTTTACACTCGAAATGGGATCACGTAGGAAAAGATAGAGTGTAAGCGAAGTATTATGTTGGTTTAACGCAGGATGATAGATCAAAGCTCGCTTTCGAGAAGAAGTGAATGAAGAATAATGACATATATTATATACCCATATAGATTCTATATTATTGGTGAGATAGAAATGGATATCTTAGGATAGAGTGTTTATCGTTTTACACTCTGTGTATACACAATGACACGTACCCATCATGGCTAGTGTGATAGGCTTGGTAAGAAGGAAAGGTATATAGTACGTACTTGTTCATTTAACAGGTTGTGACCTTATTCTCTGAAAGATAAGATGCGAAATTGGAATATTCGAAAATCCAGCCTATACGTATGTTTTAATGAGGTAACCTATATGAATAAATCCTTGAGTATTGTTATTTTGTGGGGTGTAAATAGCAGAGAACATCCCACTCACCATAAAGAGTAATGATGGTAGCAGTCGACAATTTCCGACACAGCATTGCACTGTTATATTATTTCCATTAAATGTTTACCTAAAAGTAAGTTTAGAGAATAAAGTTAGCTAGAATTCTGGGAGGAATATTAAAAAGAACAAATAAAGTTATATTAATAATAATTATTTGAGGAAGAAAGTCTAAGCCCATTGAAAAGATATCATTCTAGTAAATAGAAATATTAGGGTAACAGTATGAATATTATTATAACGAACCCTTGTAAATACTTAAGCAGTAACCTCTACTTTATAAATGAAAAATATATATATATAGATCACGCATACATAACCGGCGCTTAATCCATCCATCGATCGCATAAAATTGCGTTTTGGAATATTACGGACGTGGTAACGGGTATTATGCCACAATTGGATATTATTATTACCAAAAGGGTGAAGTTGCAAAAATTAATAAAATAGTAAACTAGCGTTATCCTCATACCATAGAGCTGGCCATCAAGTATACCTGAAATACTTAAGTTAACACTCACAATTCCACCAGATAGTCATAACCCAATCACAAACACATTGAATGGTGTGGATAAGGAGAAGAACGATAGTTCGTCTCACATTATTATAAGTTAATATATTAATATATATATATTAATATAATATATATATATATAATAATATATATATAATATATATCTATTTAATTATATATAATATTATATATATAATATACTAATATATATATATATATATAATATATAATTATATATAGATTATATATATTAATATATAATTGAATTATCGTGATGCGGTATTTATCGGGTTACTGATTGGGTTTAGTTATTCTCACTTAGTGACAGTTAATGACCGTAGCGTATTACATAAGAGAGGAGACGGTGCGTGCTATGGGGTGCCTATAATAGGGCACTGGATCGGTGCGGTCGATGTACTGAGGTGTGGGTTGAGCGATAGAAAAAATCGACGGAAAGCTATCGTCAACTCATAGTTATTTATGTACGAGCATAAGTATGATAATATTACTCTATATATCAATATATACTAGCATCACCTACACTCTAATATAAAATACGAGCCAACAACAAAAAATCATAAACTATCTATTAAAACTTATACAAAAATCCCATTCTTCCTCATATAGCTTCTACTATTAAAATGTAAGATACGTCATTATTTTGGAATTTGAACCCACCTTCTTTCCAGGCCTAGTGGTTTAGATATATTCGCCAAATTGAAGTTTGAGAGAATACTCAGTAAGCAGGTCACCTTGTCACTTATCTATAGCCTATAATATAATTAAATTTGTATTATAATTTACGCTATTGATTTAAATAATTATAATTAATTATTATATAATAATATTTAATTATAGTATAATATTATTATATATTATATATATAATATATAATATTAATATGATATATATATATATAATAGTTATATATTAATATATATTATATATATATAATAATACTATATATAATAAATAGTATATATTATATATTAGTATATATATTTATATTTATATGATATATAGTATAATATATAAATAGAGTGAGTATATAATATATATAGTAGTATATATATATATATTATATATATATATATATATAATATATATATATATATATATATACTAGTAATATATAGATATATATATAATATATAATATATATATATATATATATAATGATATATATATATATAATATTATAGTATATATATATAGTATATATATATTATATATATATAATATATTATATATATATTATATATATACTATAATATAGTATATATATATATATAATATATATATATATATAAGTATATAATATATATATATATATATATATATATATATATATATATCTTCTATAATATAGTATATAATATATATATATATATATATATATATATATATATATATATATATACTATAATATATATATATATATGATATATATATAAGTAATATATAATTACAATATAATATATAATATACGCATGATTATATATATATATATTACAGTTTTCTCTTACTTTTATATATATATATACTATATATATATATAATATAATATAGTATATATATATACAGGGTGTTTTCGAAATAGGGGGACAATATTTTAGGTATGGGTTCTCTACCACAATACAAACAATAAATGGTTACATTAACATAATGTTTTAATTTAGTCTTAAATTTTAATAAGCTTATATAAACTTATGGCACAGAAGCTTTATTTTAATATTTTCCAAGACTAACGACCTTCCGTTGACAAATGTTCGTATACTATGTTCGTTAACCACGATAATATAATGTATACATTCTATTTATTAACGACCAAATAACAAAATTATTAATATACAGGGTGTTTTGGAATCGCACGACAATATTTTAGGTATGGGTTCTCTACCACAATACAAACAATAAAGGTTACATTAACATATGTTTAAAATTAGTTTATAACAGAAATGTATTCACCTGTTAAACAAATGAACGTATGCTAGTGTTCAGAGAAATACGACTTTAACATGTGATATCTCAGTTATAAACTAATTTTTAACATATGTTAATGTAACCTTTATTGTTTGTATTGTGGTAGAGAACCCATACCTAAAATATTGCCGTGCAATTCCGAAACACCCTGGTATATATATATATATATATATATTAATATATATTACAGGGTGTTTTCGGGAATTGCCACGGCAATATGTTTAGGTATGGGTTCTCTACACAATACAAACAATAAAGGGTTCCTATACCCACAGATTCTAATACGGAATGACCGAAATGTACTCACCTGTTAAACAAATGAACGTATGCTAGTGTTCGGAGAAATACGACTTTAACATGTGATATCTCGGTTATAAACTAATTTTAAACATATGTTAATGTAACTTTTATTGTTTGTATTGTGGTAGAGAACCCATACCTAAAATATTGCCGTGCAATTCCGGAAACACACTGTATATATAATATATATATATATATAGTATATATCTATATATAATATATATATATATATATATATATAATATATATATTATATTATATATATGATAATATTATATATATATATACTATATATAATATTATATATATATACTATATAGTATATATATATATATATCTATATAATATATATATATATATATATATATATATATATTATATATATATATATATTATATAATAATATATATATATATATATATATATATATATATATATATATATATATATATATATATATATATAATAGTATAATATTATTAATATTAATATATATATATATATATATATTATATATATATATATATATATATATATATATAGTATATATATATATATATATATATATATTTATATATTTATATATATATATATATATATATATATATTATATATATATATATATATATTATATATATATATATATATATATATATATATATATATACTATATATATATATATATAAGTATATATATATATATATATATAGTATATATCTATATATATATATATATATATTATATATATATATATATATATGATAATATAATATATATATATATATATAATATATATGATATATATATATAGTATATATTAATTATATATATAATATATATATATATATATATATAATATATATATATATTATTATATATATATATATTATTATATATATATATATAATATATATATACGTATTTATATATAATATATAGTATCTAATATATATAATCATATATCTTATATATAATATATAATAGTATATATATATATATATATATATATTATATATATATTATATATTATATAATATATATATATATATATATATATATATAATAATACATATATAATATTATATATATATATATATATGATATATATATATATATATATATATATAGTATTATATATATATGACTTATATTAATATAAATATATATATATACTATAATAATATATATATATATATATATATATATATATTATATATATATATACTATATATATATATATATTATATATTATATATTTAATAATATGCTATACTTAGTATATTTTATTATATATACTTCGTACTATATATCCTATTACATACTATCAGTACTCTGGTTAGTTTAATAAGTATTAGTATCAATATATATATATACTACATATACATACTACTAATAGATATATGATATACTACCATATATATACATATATATATAATATACTATTATGAGGAATTCGAATTTTCGCTAGACTTTTTCAGTCTACAACGCTTTTGTCACCTGCACTCCTCATTATTTATAAGTAGTTTAATACTGCGTCTTCGTTCTACACGATACGATTGCTACTGGCCGCTCAGCCGGTGCAATTTACCTCCAGCCCCCTAGCGTCGTTCGTCGCCGCCGTCCCAACTGCCTCCCCACTGAAAACCGATATGATATATTTCTTTCGCAGCCTGCTTCCCGCCGTTCTTACCGAAGCAAGCGTACGGCTCGCATATCAAACTCATATAAAGATCTGTCCCATCGTTACGTATTAAGTTTCCTCAATTAGGACCATTAAATTAATCTTTACTCTTCTTACAAAATAACGCGTCGTAACTTTAACATCATAAGGACAAAACTCCTATTTCTCTTCGTTCTTCTGTCATTTACAAATTTTTATGTAGCGGCTGTGACGCCGCTTACGTAGGAAGTACCCTACGTCAATTAAATGTCAGAATCGATGAACACCGGGGTTTTTCCTCCCGCACTAATTCTTTGCTGAATTCCCCTGCTTATTCTGCTATACGTGACCATGCTCACACCCAAGATCACGCCTTTAATTATACAAATTTCTGTATCTTATCACAAACCAGTTTACCAACCAACCTCCACATTTTTGAATCCCTATACATTGCCAACATTAAACCTTCTCTCAATAGCGACAGTGGTCCTTTTAAGTTGCAGCTGCTTTGATTTTTGACTTGTCTTCAGAAAGTTTTCCCGATGTTAATTAATGCCGCCTTTTTGTGTTGCTTTTAAACCCTAGCTGTAATTATTTTGGTGAGTGTTTTATCCTGGATTAATTATTTGCACCTCTTAAATTTAAATGAGTTTCCCTTTAATAAATAAAATTTATTAACCATTTTAATTTACTTGATAATATTTTAGTTTGTGTTGGTCCTGAGGATTTTGTGTTTTTGTCATTGCTTATTTATTTAATGTAATTTAATAATGACATGCTAAAGATGATAATTGATACCAAGTGAATGTGTTTTTCTTAACTATAGTTAAATTTTTATTTTTATTTTCATATTTTTTTTTGTATGTTTCTATTTCATTATTTATCATTTATAGCCTGATGATGGGAACTGATGTATTCCGAAACGTTGTAATTTTGTCATTAAAATTTTTCCAATGCCGCTGTCTGGAGCCTTCGTGCTGCTTTTTATTCTCAAATATATATACTATATACTATATGTATATATTAAGTATATATTATATATATATACTATATATATAGTGTATATATATATAATACTATATATTATGATATAATATGATATATATAATATATAGACTTACTAATCTTTTCCGCCTTCAGAAGCTTCCTCAGAAAGCGGTTAACTTTATCTTCCAAGGAGAGTGATAAATTAATATATATTATATTATATATAGGGTTGAATTTTGTGGTATCCGAAAGGACCAGGTTTAGTTTGTCAGTGTAGTCTGATTTATTCAGTAAAACCACTCCATGTCCCTTATCAGACTACACTGACAAACTAAACCTGGTCCTTTCGGATACCACAAAATTCAACCCTATAACTAATAAATGCCCCATTAGTTTATCCCTCTCCTTGGAAGATAAAGTTAACCGCTTTCTGAGGAAGCTTCTGAAGGCGGAAAAGATTAGTAAGTCGACTTTTAATGATATTTATGCTCACGGTTCATCCCCTGGCATCCTATACGGACTCCCCAAAATTCATAAGACTAATGTACCGATTAGACCAATTTTAACAGCATTCAATACGCACAACTATAAATTAGCTAAATATTTGGTTCCTCTATTATCCCCATTCACTATTAATGATTATTCGATTAAAAATTCGTATCATTTTAAAGACTGGCTTTATAATATTAATTTACAGAATTATCACATGACAAGCTTTGATATTGAGTCCCTCTACACAAATATCCCATTATGTGCCTCAATATCCTATACTCAACAGAAATTTTTTCCTTCAGTTTCCCAGTTCAATGGATTCAACAAAAAGGAATTTAGTACACTTTAAAACTTGCTACTCACGACACGTACTTTTTTTTGGAAACACTTAGTATACCTCAGGACCAACCTCCTAGCCAAAAAAATGGGGGGCCCCCCCCCCTTGTTTTTCGCCCCGGTGCCTTGAGCGCTATTTAGCTAACGCTTACCTGACTCACTATGAACAATATGGCTTGGTAAATGTCCCCCCTCATTCAAACCCAGGAAACGTTTTACAAAAGATATAATGGACGACACCGTTCCTACTGTTTCACTAGATGAAACCGAAATTCCAAATTTTTTTTAATTACATAAACACTCCCAGCTACCTAACATAACCTTCACGCATGAAGACGAGACAAATAATTCTCTTCCTTTTCGGGATCTGTTTATTAAAAAAACGGCAACTAGATTTTTTCAAACTACGAAGTTACAGAAAGAAAAACCTTGATGGATTAGCCAAACTTCTTTGCGCCTACATTCCTTGTCTTTAAATGTATGACAATAAAAACCATTGTTTTATTTTTAGGAGCCTTCCAACATAAGTCCACTACAACCTAATGCATGAGGAATTCGAATTTTTGGTGAACTTTTTCAGTTCTAACCTTTTTCCCCACTCTCTTATTTATAAATATATTAATAGGTTCTTGTTCTCCAAATTTGACCCCCCACCCCCTATCCCAACTGTTCCCAAACTGAAATTATATTTTGCACTGCCGTTTTACGAACACATCCATATCAAACTATATAAAGATCTTTCCCATCTGTTACGTATTAGTTTCCCTCAATTAGACATTAAATTAATCTTTAACTCTTCTTACAAAATAGCGTCGTACTGTAATCATAAGGATAAAACCACTATTTCTCTTCTTTCTTCTGTCATTTACAAATTTTTATGTAGCGGCTGTGACGCCGCTTACGTAGGAAGTACCCTACGCCAATTAAATGTCAGAATCGATGAACACAGGGGTTTTTCCACCCGCACTAATTCTTTGCTGAATTCCCCTGCTTATTCTGCTATACGTGACCATGCTCACACCCAAGATCACGCCTTTAATTATACAAATTTCTGTATCTTATCACAAACCAGTTTACCAACCAACCTCCACATTTTTGAATCCTTATACATTGCCAACAATAAACCTTCTCTCAATACGCGAACAGTGGTGCCTTTTCAGTTGGCAACTGGTTCTTGAATTTTTTGCATCTTGTCTTCGAAAAGTTTGTTCCCGATGTTATTATGCCTGGCCTTTTTCGTGTTAGCTTTTAAACGCACTAGCATGTAATATTTTGGTGAGGTTTTGCAATCCTGGATAACTCATTGCACCTCTTAAATTTAATGAGTTTCCCTTTAATAAATAAAATTTATTAACTCATTTTAATTTACTTTGATATATTTTATTTTTTTTTGTCCTGGGGATTCTTGTGTTTTGTCATTGCTTATTTTTTAATGTAATTTAATGATTGACATGTTAAAGATAAAAAACGATACTTCATGAATGTTTAATTTCCTAAATTTTAATTAAATTTATATCTTTATTTTCATATATTACTTGTAATGTTTCTATTCATTTTTATCATTTATAGCTGATGATGGGAAATGATGTATTCCGAAACGTTGTAATTTTGTCATTAAAATTTTTTCCCTTGCCGCTGTCTGGAGCCATCGTGCTGCTTTTTTATTCTCAAATTAAGATGCCATGCTTATAGAAACGGGATTAGACTATATTATATTATTATATATATATTATATATAATATAATATATATATATATATATATATATATATATATATATATATACTATACTATAATATATAATAGTTATAATATAATAGTTATTGACAGTAAATATAAATATATAAAAAAAATTTATTTATTTATATACATATCTAATATATATATTATATCCAGAATATATATATATACAAAATAATAATATAATTACATATATAACTATATATATAATAAATATATAATTATTATATATATTATATATACTATATATATGATATACAAATATACTAGATATATATATATAATAATATAGATATATATATAATATATATAATATCTATATATATAGTATAATATAATATATATCATCTCATTAAGTAAAAAACTTATTAAGAACAAATATAAAGAACGAATTGGAATCTTGAATGATGTCAAACATAATTGGAAGAATTTGGTTTAAAAAGTAAATAAATTGAATTATAAATTATTAAAATATTTGAATCTATTTTCGTTTTTTTCAGTTTTTGTAAATGTTTCGATAAAGCTTTATTCAACTTTAACTACACATTAAAAAAATAAAATTATTATTATTATCTTTGATTATTGTATTGTGTGGGTGAGTTTATTATTATTATTATTATCTTGATTATTATTATATTAAGTATTATTATTATTAATAATTTATTATTATTATTATTATTATTATTATTATTATTATTATTATTATTATTATTATTATTATTATTATTATTATTATTATTATTATTATTATTATTATTATTATTATTTTTAATAATTTTATTATTATCATTATTATTATTATTATTATTATTATTATTATAATATTATATACTATTTATTATCATTATTATAAAAAATATTATGTATTATTATTGATATTATTTACTATTATTGGTATATTATTATTATTCTTATCTATGTACATTGACAATTTATTATGCCAGGACCCACCCATGATGTTAATTTTTTCAAAAAATAAAAAAAAGACATAATAGAGATATATATATTATATATTATATATATTAACTATATTTATATAATATTATGATATATATATATATATGATATATATATCTATTATATGTAATATATATATATTACTATATATAGTATATATATATAGTATATTATTATATATATATATTATATTAAAATATATATATATATATAATATAATATAATAATATATATATATATATATGATATATATATATATATATGATATAATATTATTTATATATAAATATAGTGATATATATATATATATATATATAAGTATAATATATACTATATATAGTAATTGCAGTTTTTTGATCTATGATCCTTACTATACATAAGTATACTTATAATTTATGATATATATGATAATATATATATATATATATAATATTAGTACTTAATATATATATACATATATAATATTATATATATATTATAATATCATATATAATATATGATAATACTTATATTATTATATATGTATATATATATATTATATATATATATATATTATATTATATATATATATATATATATCATAATTATATAGTATATATATAATATATATATATATCATATATTATATATATGATATATTTTATATAATATTATATATTATTATTAATATATATATATATATATATATATATATATATATATTATTATATAATATATATATATCATATATATATAACTATATATATATATATTATATATAGTAATATATAGTATATGATTATATATAAGTAATTAGTATTATTCATATATACTAAGCATATATATAGGTATAATATATATAATATAATATAGATATATCTAGTCATATATATATATATAGTATATATATATCTATAAGTATATAGTGATATATATATATATATAATATATATTATATATATATATATATATATATATATAATATATAAATAGATATATATATTAATTATTTATATATATATATATAATATATTATATATATATATAGTATATGAAAAATAGTTATGTAATATTTTAAATTTTGGAGAAAATGTTTAAAAAAGAAAAAGTTACCAACAAAAAGACAGAAAATTTTACATTTAAAAAGGATAACTTAAAATTCTGAAAAGTTTGTAATATATTAAAATTAAATCTTTATTTAACATATTATGAATAAAAAATTGAAATTAAAAAATGTATTATTCCGTTTATTATTAAACCAAAGAGAATATCGAAAAAAAAGAAGGGTTGATATAACCGAAAAATTGAATTTTATAACTCAGAAATCATTTTATATATAAATAAATAAATAATAAATAAATTAAATTTAATCAATATATATATATATATATATATAGTATATATATATATATATATAATATAAATATATATATCATATATATATATAAATATAGATATATATATATATATTAATAATAAATATATAATATATATATATTAGAATATACTTATATATATAATTATATATATATATATATATCTTATATGATATATATAAATATATATATAATATACTATATTTATTATAATATAGTATATATATATATAAGTATATATATATACTAGATATTATTATGTGTATATATTCATATATATATATTTTATATATATAAATATATATATATATATATATATATATATATATATAATATATATATATATAAAATAAATTTAATAACAAATAAATATATAAATATAATATTTATATATAATATATTATATATTATAGTATAGTATATTATATAATATATATATATATATATACTTATAATATATATATATATATATATATAATGATATAATATATATTTCTTTAAGTGAAAAAACTATTAAGAACATATTGGGACAAGGAATTGGAATTTGAATGAGGTCAACATAATTGTAAAGAATTTGGTTTAAGTAAAAAGTAAATAAATTGAATTATAAATTATTAAAATATTTGAATCTATTTTCGTTTTTTTCAGTTTTTGTAAATGTTTCGATAAAGCTTTATTCAACTTTAACTACACATTAAAAAAATAAAATTATTATTATTATTATTATTATTATTATTATTATTATTATTATTATTATTATTATTATTATTATTATTATTATTATTATTATTATTATTATTATTATTAAATTGTTTTAAGTAAATACTAATTTTAATTATTCTTATGATTATTATTAATTATTATTATGTATTATTATTATTAATAACAATAATTAATAATAATAATAATAAATTCTTTCTATAATTATTTTATTCTTGATTTTTAATTCTATTGATATTCAAAGTAATATTTTAGTTATAAAATTAGGTATTCTTATTATTATTTATATACTATATTATTATATATATTATTATTATTATTCTATATAACATTATTATTATTATTATTATTATATTATTATTATTATTATTATTATTATTAATATTATTATTATTATTATTATTTATTATTATTGATTATTTATTATTATTATTATTATATTATTATTATTATTAGTATTATTATTATTATTATAATTCTTAATTAATATATTATTTTTATTTATTATTATTATTATTATTATTATTACTTATGTAATATTATTATTATTATTATTAAATTTATTATTGTATTATTATATTATTATTATTATTGATTTTTATTTATTATAAATTATATTATTTATATAATGTATATTATTTAGTTTTTAGTATCTTATTATTATCATTATTTATTATTATATTATGATTATTATTATTATTATATTAATTATTAATTATTATTATTATTATTATTATTATTATTTTATTATTATTAACTTATTAGTTTAATATTATTATATTTAATTATTATTTTATTAATTATTACTATTATTATCTATATATTTTATTATTCTATTATTATTTATTTATTACATTATTATTATTAATATATATTATTATTATATTATTATTATTATATATTATTATTATTATTATAATATTTTTAATAATTTTATTAATTATGTATTATTATTATTATTTATTATTATTAAATTATTATTATTATTATTATTAATTATTATTATTATTAATTATTATTATTATTATTATTATTTCATTATAGTATTATTAGTATTATTATAATATTAATATTATTATTATATTATTATTATTAGTTATTATTATTATTATTATTATTATTATTATTCTTATTATATCAAAAAAAATTAAAATTTTAAAATTATGATTCTAAAAAAATTATTTTTATTATTATTATTAGCTATTAATTATTATTATCTATTATTTTATTTATTATTAATATTATTATTAATTGATTTATTATTATTATTATTATGTATTATTATTACATTATTATATTATTATTATTATTTATTATTATTATTATTTTTAATTATTATTATTATATTATTATTATTTATTATTATATATTGAACTGTTATTACCTATTAATATTAATTTTTATTATTACTATTATATTATTATCATTATTATTTATTATTATATTATTATTATGTATTATGTGTTATTATTATTATTATTAGATTATTATTATTATTTATTATTATTTTTATTATTATTATGGTTTGTGTTGGCCTTAACATTTATTGATGTACTGATTATTATTTCCTATTATATTATCAATAATGAAGAACTTTTCTTATTATGTTTGTCTATTATTGTTATGATTATTATGTATTAAGTATTATTATTTTATTATATTGATTACTATTTCATTATTATTTATTATTATTATTATTATTATTATTAATTATTGAGATTATTATTATTATTGATATTATTTATACTTATTTATATTATTTATCTATAAAGAGATAAGTTTGTCTAGATGTTGAAATTTTCAAAGAAATAAAAAAATAGACAATATATATATTTATTATTTTATATAGTGATATGATTATTATATATATAGTAGTATAGATATATTACTATTATATAATATGATATATATATATTATATATATTATATATATATATATAATAATGATATATAAATATCGTATTAAATTATATATATATACTAGCGTCGCCATATTACTCGTAGAATATATATCTATTTATATCTTATTATATATAATAGTATATCGATATATATATATATATATGTAATATATCTCATATAATATATATATAATATATATAATAAGGGTGAAATCAGGTTAGGTAAGAGGTTAGTTAAGTTAGGTTACTTTAGGTTAGGTTATCGTAGGTCTAGGTCTGGTTTACGTTATGCTAGGTTTAAGTCCTACTGCTAAAAATTATAACAAAATAAAATACTGTTCGAAACCCTGGAACATTTATTTATGTATCATTAGGGTCTACCTGCGAATTTTTTGTGATCCAACATCTCCTTTCCGATTGCCGTTAAGTACTTTTTCTATTGATTTTTGCACATTTTATGTGTATAGCTACCATATATATTTATATAATGTTGGTATGTTCTTCTTTTCAAATCAAAAGTTTCTCCAATATATAAAGAGCCTCAATCTTTGCTAGGTTCTTAAGACAACATTAGTGAGCAATTGATCATCATATTTTAAATTTTGTAGGAATTTTTTTTTAACGTACTACGTGGGGACACACCTGAACATAGCATAAATCAAGCAATTCTAAACGCGT